>JANJGN010001992.1:0-93492 GCA_026770705.1 Isurus oxyrinchus
TGATGTCCCTGAGTCCACAGGCAGGGTGGTGAAGTGTGATGTACCGGACTACCACAGATTGGATTTTGAAGTGTGATGTACCTGTGTACACAGACTGGATTGTGAAATGTGATGTACCTGAGTACACAAACTGGATTGTGAAGTGTGATGTACCTGAGTACACAGACTGGATTTTGAAATGTGATATACCTGAGTGCACAGACTGGATTGTGATGTGTTTGGTACCTGAGTACACAAACTGGATTGTGAAATGTGATGTACCTGAGTACAAAGACTGGATTGTGATGTGTGGTGTACCTGAGTACACAGACTGGATTGTGAAGTGTGATGTACCTGAGTACACAAACTGGATTGTGAAGTGTGATGTACCTGAGTACACAGACTGGATTGTGAAATGTGATGTACCTGAGTACACAAACTGGATTGTGAAGTGTGATGTACCTGAGTACACAGACTGGATTTTGAAATGTGATATACCTGAGTGCACAGACTGGATTGTGATGTGTTTGGTACCTGAGTACACAAACTGGATTGTGAAATGTGATGTACCTGAGTACAAAGACTGGATTGTGATGTGTGGTGTACCTGAGTACACAGACTGGATTGTGAAGTGTGATGTACCTGAGTACACAAACTGGATTGTGAAGTGTGATGTACCTGAGTACACAGACTGAATTGTGAACTGTGATGTACCTGAGTACACAGACTGGATTGTGAAGTGTGATGTACCTGTGTACACAGACTGGATTGTGAAATATGATGTACCTGAGTACACAGACTGGATTGTGAATTGTGATGTACCAGAGGACACAGACTGGATTGTGAAGTGTGACATAGCTGAGTAAACAGACTGTATTGTGATGTGTGATGTACCGGAGGACGCAGACTGGAATTTGAAATGTGATGTACCTGAGTAAACTGACTGGATTGTGAAATGTGATGTACCTGAGTACACAGACTGGATTGTGAAGTGTGATGTACCTGAGTACACAGACTGGATTGTGAAGTGTGATGTACCTGATTACACAGACTGGATTGTGAAGTGTGATCAACCTGAGTGAACAGACTGGATTGTGAAGTGTGATGTACCTGAGTACACAGATTGGATTTTGAAGAATGGTTTACCTGAGTACACAGACTGGATTGAGAAGTGTGGTCTACCAGAGTACACAGACTGGATTGTGAAGTCTGATGTACCTGAGTACACAAACTGGATTGTGAAGTGTGATGCACCTGAGTACACAGACAGGATTGTGAAGTGTGATGTACCTGAGTACACAGACTGGATTGTGAAGTGTAATGTACCAGTGTACACAGACTGGATTGTGAAGTGTGACGTACCTGTGTACACAGACTGGATTGTGAAATATAATGGACCTGAGTACACAGACTGGATTGTGAAATATGATGTACCTGAGTACACAGACTGGATTGTGAAGTGTGACGAAGTTGAGTACACCCACTTGATTGTAAACTGTGATGTCCCTGAGTCCATAGGCAGGGTTGTGAAGTGTGATGTAACAGCGTACACAGATTGGATTGTGAACTGTGATGTTCCTGAGTACAGAGACGGGATTGTGAAATATGATGTACCTAAGAATACAGGCTGGATTGTGAATTGTGATGTACCAGAGAACACAGACTGGACTGTGAAGTGTGATGTACCTGAGTACACAGACAGGATTGTGAAGTGTGATGTACCTGTGTACACATACGTATTGTGAAGTGTGACGTAGCTGAGTACACAGACTGGATCGTGAAGTGTGATGTACCTGTGAACACAGACTGGATTGTGAACTGTGATGTTCCTGTGTACAGAGACGGGATTGTGAAATATGATGTACCTAAGAATACAGACTGGATTGTGAATTGTGATGTACCAGAGAACACAGACTGGATTGTGAAGTGTGACTTAGCTGAGTACACAGACTGGTTTGTGAAGTGTGACGTACCTGAGTAGACAGACTGGATTGTGAAGTGTGATGTACCTGAGTTCACAGACTGGATTGTGAAATGTTATGTACCTGAGTACACAGACTGGATTGTGAAGGGAGATGTACCTGAGTACACAGACTGGATTGTGATGTGTTTGGTACCTGAGTACACAAACTGGATTGTGAAGTGTGATGTACCTGAGTACACAGACTGGATTGTGAAGTGTGATGTACCTGAGTACAAAGACTGGATTGTGAAATGTGATGTACCTCAGTACACAGACTGGATTGTGAAGTGTGATGTACCTGAGTAGAGAGACTGGAGTGTGGTGATTGGTGTACCTGAGTGCACAAACTGGATTGTGAAGTGTGATGTACCTGAGTACTCATGCAGGTTTGTGAAGTGTGATGTACCGGACTACCACAGATTGGATTGAGAAGTGTGATGTACCTGAGTACACATACTGGATTGTGAAGTGTGATGTACCTGAGTACTCATGCAGGTTTGTGAAGTGTGATGTACCGGACTACCACAGATTGGATTGAGAAGTGTGATGTACCTGAGTACACATACTGGATTGTGAAGTGTGATGTACCTGAGTACACAGATTGGATTGTGAAGTGTGATGTACCTGAGTACACATACTGGATTGTGAAGTGTGATGTACCTGAGTACACAGATTGGATTGTGAAGAATGGTGTACCTGAGTACACAGACAGGATTGTGAAGTGTGATGTACCTGAGTACACATACGGATTGTGAAGTGTGACGTAACTGAGTACACAGACTGGATTGTGAAGTGTGATGTACCTGTGTTCACAGACTGGATTGTGAAATATGATGTACCTGAGTACACAGACTGTATTGTGAAGTGTGATGTACCGGACTATCACAGATTGGATTGTGAAGTGTGATCAACCTAAGTGCACAGAATGGATTGTGAAGTGTGATGTACCTGAGTACACAGACTGGATTGTGATGATTGGTGTACTGAGTACACAGACTGGATTGTGAAGTGTGACGTAGCTGAGTACACAAACTGGATTGTGAAGTGTGACGTAGTTGAGTACACCGAATTCATTGTAAACTGTGATGTCCCTGAGTCCACAGGCAGGGTGGTGAAGTGTGATGTACCGGACTACCACAGATTGGATTTTGAAGTGTGATGTACCTGTGTACACAGACTGGATTGTGAAATATGATGCACCTGAGTACACAGACTGGATTTTGAAGTGTGATGTAACTGTGTACACAGACTGGATTGTGAAATATGATGGACCTAAGAATACAGACTGGATTGTGAATTGTGATGTACCAGAGAACACAGACTGGATTGTGAGGTGTGACTTAGCTGAGTACACAGACTGGGTTGTGAAGTCTGATGTACCTGAGTAGACAGAATGGATTGTGAAGTGCGATGTACCTGTGTACACAGACTGGATTGTGAAATATGATGCACCTGAGTACACAGACTGGATTGTGAAGTCCGATGTACCTGAGTATACAGACTGGATAGTGAAATGTGATGTACCTGAGTTCACAGACTGGATTGTGAAATGTTATGTACCTGAGTACACAGACTGGATTGTGAAGGGTGATGTACCTGAGTACACAGACTGGATTTTGAAATGTGATATACCTGAGTACACAGACTGGATTGTGATGTGTTTGGTACCTGAGTACACAAACTGGATTGTGAAGCGTGATGTACCTGAGTACACAGACTGGATTGTGAAATGTGATGTACCTGAGTACAAAGACTGGATTGTGATGTGTGGTGTACCTGAGTACACAGACTGGATTGTGAAGTGTGATGTTCCTGAGTACACAGACTGGATTGTGAAGTGTGATGTACCTGAGTACACAGACTGAATTGTGAAGTGTGATGTACCTGAGTACGCAGACTGGATTGTGAAGTGTGATGTACCTGAGTACACAGAGTATATTGTGAAGTGTGATGTACCTGAGTACACAGAATGGATTGTGAAGTGTGATGTACCTGAGTACACAAACTGGATTGTGAAATGTGATGTACCTCAGTACACAGACTAGATTGTGAAGTGTGATGTACCTGAGTACACAGACTGGATTGTGAAGTTTGACGTAGCTGAGTACACAGACTGGATTGTGAAATATGATGCAAATATTTACACAGACTGGATTGTGAAGTATGATGTTCCTGAGTAGAGAGACTGGAGTGTGATGATTGGTGTAGCTGAGTGCACAAACTAGATTGTGAAGTGTGATGTACCTGAGTACACAGACTGGATTGTGAAGTGTGATGTACCTGAGTACACAGACTGGATTGTGAAGTGTGATCTATCTGAGTACACAGACTGGATTGTGAAGTGTGATGTACCTGAGTAATCATGCAGGATTGTGAAGTGTGATGTACCGGACAACCACAGACTGGATTGTGAAGTGTGATCAACCTGAGTACACAGACTGGATTGTGAAGTGTGATGTACCTGAGTACACAAACTGGATTGTGAAGTGTGATGTACCTGTGTACACAGACTGGATTGTGAAATATGATGGACCTGAGTACACAGACTGGATTGTGAAATATGATGTACCTGAGTACACAGACTGGATTGTGAAGTGTGATGTACCTGAGTACACAGACTGGATTGTGAAATATGATGTACCTGAGTACACAGACAGGATTGTGAAGTGTGATGTACCTGAGTACACAGACTGGATAGTGAAGTGTGATGTACCAGAGTACACAGACTGGATTGTGAAGTGTGACGTAGCTGAGTAAACAGACTGGGTTGTGATGTGTGATGAACCGGAGTACGCAGACTGGACTTTGAAATGTGATGTACCTGAGTAAACTAACTGGATTGTGAAATTGATGTACCTGAGTACACAGACTGGATTGTGAAGTGTGATGTACCTGTGTACACAGACTGGATTGTGAAATACGATTTACCTGAGTACACAGACTGGATTGTGAAGTGTGATGTACCTGAGTACACAGACTGGATTGTGATGTGTGACGTACCTGAGTAGACAGTCTGGATTGTGACGTGTGATATACCTGTATACACAGACTGGATTGTGAAATACGAGGCTCCTGAGTACACAGACTGGATGGTGAAGTGTGATGTACCTGAGAACACAGACTGGATTGTGAAATGTGATGTACCTGAGTACACAGCCTGAATTGTGATGTGTGATGTAGCTGTGTACACAGACTGGACTGTGAAATGTGATGTACCTGAGTACACAAACTGGATTGCAAAATGTTATGTACCTGAGTACACAGACTGGATTGTGAAGTGTGATGTACCTGAGTACACAGACTGGATTGTGAAATGTGATATACCTGAGTACACAGACTGGATTGTGATGTGTGGTGTACCTGAGTACACAAACTGGATTGTGAAGTGTGATGTACCTGAGTACAAAGACTGGATTGTGAAGTGTGATGTACCTGTGTACACAGAATGGATTGTGAAGTGTGATGTTCCTGATTACTCAGACTGGATTGTGAAGTGTGACGTAGCTGATTACACAGACTTGATAGTGAGGTGTGATATTCCTGAGTACAGAGACTGGATTGTGAAATATGATGTACCTGAGTACAAAGACTGGATTGTGATGTGTTTGGTACCTGAGTACACAAACTGGATTGTGAAGCGTGATGTACCTGAGTACACAGACTGGATTGTGAAATGTGATGTACCTGAGTACAAAGACTGGATTGTGATGTGTGGTGTACCTGAGTACACAGACTGGATTGTGAAGTGTGATGTACCTGAGTACACAGACTGGATTGTGAAGTGTGATGTACCTGAGTACACAGACTGAATTGTGAAGTGTGATGTACCTGAGTACGCAGACTGGATTGTGAAGTGTGATGTACCTGAGTACACAGAGTATATTGTGAACTGTGATGTACCTGAGTACACAGAATGGATTGTGAAGTGTGATGTACCTGAGTACACAAACTGGATTGTGAAATGTGATGTACCTCAGTACACAGACTAGATTGTGAAGTGTGATGTACCTGAGTACACAGACTGGATTGTGAAGTTTGACGTAGCTGAGTACACAGACTGGATTGTGAAATATGATGCAAATATTTACACAGACTGGATTGTGAAGTATGATGTTCCTGAGTAGAGAGACTGGAGTGTGATGATTGGTGTAGCTGAGTGCACAAACTAGATTGTGAAGTGTGATGTACCTGAGTACACAGACTGGATTGTGAAGTGTGATGTACCTGAGTACACAGACTGGATTGTGAAGTGTGATCTACCTGAGTACACAGACTGGATTGTGAAGTGTGATGTACCTGAGTAATCATGCAGGATTGTGAAGTGTGATGTACCGGACAACCACAGACTGGATTGTGAAGTGTGATCAACCTGAGTACACAGACTGGATTGTGAAGTGTGATGTACCTGAGTACACAAACTGGATTGTGAAGTGTGATGTACCTGTGTACACAGACTGGATTGTGAAATATGATGGACCTGAGTACACAGACTGGATTGTGAAATATGATGTACCTGAGTACACAGACTGGATTGTGAAGTGTGATGTACCTGAGTACACAGACTGGATTGTGAAATATGATGTACCTGAGTACACAGACAGGATTGTGAAGTGTGATGTACCTGAGTACACAGACTGGATAGTGAAGTGTGATGTACCAGAGTACACAGACTGGATTGTGAAGTGTGACGTAGCTGAGTAAACAGACTGGGTTGTGATGTGTGATGAACCGGAGTACGCAGACTGGACTTTGAAATGTGATGTACCTGAGTAAACTAACTGGATTGTGAAATTGATGTACCTGAGTACACAGACTGGATTGTGAAGTGTGATGTACCTGTGTACACAGACTGGATTGTGAAATACGATTCACCTGAGTACACAGACTGGATTGTGAAGTGTGATGTACCTGAGTACACAGACTGGATTGTGATGTGTGACGTACCTGAGTAGACAGTCTGGATTGTGACGTGTGATATACCTGTATACACAGACTGGATTGTGAAATACGAGGCACCTGAGTACACAGACTGGATGGTGAAGTGTGATGTACCTGAGAACACAGACTGGATTGTGAAATGTGATGTACCTGAGTACACAGCCTGAATTGTGATGTGTGATGTAGCTGTGTACACAGACTGGACTGTGAAATGTGATGTACCTGAGTACACAAACTGGATTGCAAAATGTTATGTACCTGAGTACACAGACTGGATTGTGAAGTGTGATGTACCTGAGTACACAGACTGGATTGTGAAATGTGATATACCTGAGTACACAGACTGGATTGTGATGTGTGGTGTACCTGAGTACACAAACTGGATTGTGAAGTGTGATGTACCTGAGTACAAAGACTGGATTGTGAAGTGTGATGTACCTGTGTACACAGAATGGATTGTGAAGTGTGATGTTCCTGATTACTCAGACTGGATTGTGAAGTGTGACGTAGCTGATTACACAGACTTGATAGTGAGGTGTGATATTCCTGAGTACAGAGACTGGATTGTGAAATATGATGTACCTGAGTACACAGACTGGATTGTGAAGTGTAATGTACCTGAGCACAAAGACTGGATTGTGATGATTGTTGTACTGAGTACACAAAGTGGATTGCGATGTTTGATGTACCTGAGTACACAGACTGGATTGTGAAGTCTGATGTACCTGAGTACACAGACTGGATTGTGAAGTGTGATGTACCTGAGTACACAGACTGGATTGTGAAGTGTGATGTACCTGAGTACACAGACTGGATTGTGCAGTGTGATGTACCGGACTATCACAGATTGGATTGTGAAGTGTGATCAACCTAAGTGCACAGAATGGATTGTGAAGTGTGATGTACCTGAGTACACAGACTGGATTGTGATGATTGGTGTACTGAGTACACAGACTGGATTGTGAAGTGTGACGTAGCTGAGTACACAAACTGGATTGTGAAGTGTGACGTAGTTGAGTACACCGACTTGATTGTAAACTGTGATGTCCCTGAGTCCTGATGGTGAAGTGTGATGTACCTGAGTACACATTTTGGATTGTGAAGTGTGATGTACCTGAGTACACAGACTGGATTGTGAAGTGTGATGTACCTGAGTACACATTTTGGATTGTGAAGTGTGATGTACCTGAGTACACAGACTGGATTGTGAAGTGTGATGTACCTGAGTACACAAAATGGATTGTGAAATGTGATGTACCTGAGTACACAGATTGGATTGTGAAGAATGGTTTACCTGAGTATACAGATTGATTGTGAAGTGTGGTCTACCAGAGTACACAGACTGGATTGTGATGATTGGTGTACTGAGTACAGAAACTGGATTGTGATGTTTGATGTTCCTGAGTACACAGACTGGATTGTGAAGTGTGACGTAGCTGAGTACACCGACTTGATTGTAAACTGTGATGTCCCTGAGTCCACAGGCAGGGTGGTGAAGTGTGATGTACCGGACTACCACAGATTGGATTTTGAAGTGTGATGTACCTGTGTACACAGACTGGATTGTGAAATGTGATGTACCTGAGTACACAAACTGGATTGTGAAGTGTGATGTACCTGAGTACACAGACTGGATTTTGAAATGTGATATACCTGAGTGCACAGACTGGATTGTGATGTGTTTGGTACCTGAGTACACAAACTGGATTGTGAAATGTGATGTACCTGAGTACAAAGACTGGATTGTGATGTGTGGTGTACCTGAGTACACAGACTGGATTGTGAAGTGTGATGTACCTGAGTACACAAACTGGATTGTGAAGTGTGATGTACCTGAGTACACAGACTGGATTGTGAAATGTGATGTACCTGAGTACACAAACTGGATTGTGAAGTGTGATGTACCTGAGTACACAGACTGGATTTTGAAATGTGATATACCTGAGTGCACAGACTGGATTGTGATGTGTTTGGTACCTGAGTACACAAACTGGATTGTGAAATGTGATGTACCTGAGTACAAAGACTGGATTGTGATGTGTGGTGTACCTGAGTACACAGACTGGATTGTGAAGTGTGATGTACCTGAGTACACAAACTGGATTGTGAAGTGTGATGTACCTGAGTACACAGACTGAATTGTGAACTGTGATGTACCTGAGTACACAGACTGGATTGTGAAGTGTGATGTACCTGTGTACACAGACTGGATTGTGAAATATGATGTACCTGAGTACACAGACTGGATTGTGAATTGTGATGTACCAGAGGACACAGACTGGATTGTGAAGTGTGACATAGCTGAGTAAACAGACTGTATTGTGATGTGTGATGTACCGGAGGACGCAGACTGGAATTTGAAATGTGATGTACCTGAGTAAACTGACTGGATTGTGAAATGTGATGTACCTGAGTACACAGACTGGATTGTGAAGTGTGATGTACCTGAGTACACAGACTGGATTGTGAAGTGTGATGTACCTGATTACACAGACTGGATTGTGAAGTGTGATCAACCTGAGTGAACAGACTGGATTGTGAAGTGTGATGTACCTGAGTACACAGATTGGATTTTGAAGAATGGTTTACCTGAGTACACAGACTGGATTGAGAAGTGTGGTCTACCAGAGTACACAGACTGGATTGTGAAGTCTGATGTACCTGAGTACACAAACTGGATTGTGAAGTGTGATGCACCTGAGTACACAGACAGGATTGTGAAGTGTGATGTACCTGAGTACACAGACTGGATTGTGAAGTGTAATGTACCAGTGTACACAGACTGGATTGTGAAGTGTGACGTACCTGTGTACACAGACTGGATTGTGAAATATAATGGACCTGAGTACACAGACTGGATTGTGAAATATGATGTACCTGAGTACACAGACTGGATTGTGAAGTGTGACGAAGTTGAGTACACCCACTTGATTGTAAACTGTGATGTCCCTGAGTCCATAGGCAGGGTTGTGAAGTGTGATGTAACAGCGTACACAGATTGGATTGTGAACTGTGATGTTCCTGAGTACAGAGACGGGATTGTGAAATATGATGTACCTAAGAATACAGGCTGGATTGTGAATTGTGATGTACCAGAGAACACAGACTGGACTGTGAAGTGTGATGTACCTGAGTACACAGACAGGATTGTGAAGTGTGATGTACCTGTGTACACATACGTATTGTGAAGTGTGACGTAGCTGAGTACACAGACTGGATCGTGAAGTGTGATGTACCTGTGAACACAGACTGGATTGTGAACTGTGATGTTCCTGTGTACAGAGACGGGATTGTGAAATATGATGTACCTAAGAATACAGACTGGATTGTGAATTGTGATGTACCAGAGAACACAGACTGGATTGTGAAGTGTGACTTAGCTGAGTACACAGACTGGTTTGTGAAGTGTGACGTACCTGAGTAGACAGACTGGATTGTGAAGTGTGATGTACCTGAGTTCACAGACTGGATTGTGAAATGTTATGTACCTGAGTACACAGACTGGATTGTGAAGGGAGATGTACCTGAGTACACAGACTGGATTGTGATGTGTTTGGTACCTGAGTACACAAACTGGATTGTGAAGTGTGATGTACCTGAGTACACAGACTGGATTGTGAAGTGTGATGTACCTGAGTACAAAGACTGGATTGTGAAATGTGATGTACCTCAGTACACAGACTGGATTGTGAAGTGTGATGTACCTGAGTAGAGAGACTGGAGTGTGGTGATTGGTGTACCTGAGTGCACAAACTGGATTGTGAAGTGTGATGTACCTGAGTACTCATGCAGGTTTGTGAAGTGTGATGTACCGGACTACCACAGATTGGATTGAGAAGTGTGATGTACCTGAGTACACATACTGGATTGTGAAGTGTGATGTACCTGAGTACTCATGCAGGTTTGTGAAGTGTGATGTACCGGACTACCACAGATTGGATTGAGAAGTGTGATGTACCTGAGTACACATACTGGATTGTGAAGTGTGATGTACCTGAGTACACAGATTGGATTGTGAAGTGTGATGTACCTGAGTACACATACTGGATTGTGAAGTGTGATGTACCTGAGTACACAGATTGGATTGTGAAGAATGGTGTACCTGAGTACACAGACAGGATTGTGAAGTGTGATGTACCTGAGTACACATACGGATTGTGAAGTGTGACGTAACTGAGTACACAGACTGGATTGTGAAGTGTGATGTACCTGTGTTCACAGACTGGATTGTGAAATATGATGTACCTGAGTACACAGACTGTATTGTGAAGTGTGATGTACCGGACTATCACAGATTGGATTGTGAAGTGTGATCAACCTAAGTGCACAGAATGGATTGTGAAGTGTGATGTACCTGAGTACACAGACTGGATTGTGATGATTGGTGTACTGAGTACACAGACTGGATTGTGAAGTGTGACGTAGCTGAGTACACAAACTGGATTGTGAAGTGTGACGTAGTTGAGTACACCGACTTGATTGTAAACTGTGATGTCCCTGAGTCCACAGGCAGGGTGGTGAAGTGTGATGTACCGGACTACCACAGATTGGATTTTGAAGTGTGATGTACCTGTGTACACAGACTGGATTGTGAAATATGATGCACCTGAGTACACAGACTGGATTTTGAAGTGTGATGTAACTGTGTACACAGACTGGATTGTGAAATATGATGGACCTAAGAATACAGACTGGATTGTGAATTGTGATGTACCAGAGAACACAGACTGGATTGTGAGGTGTGACTTAGCTGAGTACACAGACTGGGTTGTGAAGTCTGATGTACCTGAGTAGACAGAATGGATTGTGAAGTGCGATGTACCTGTGTACACAGACTGGATTGTGAAATATGATGCACCTGAGTACACAGACTGGATTGTGAAGTCCGATGTACCTGAGTATACAGACTGGATAGTGAAATGTGATGTACCTGAGTTCACAGACTGGATTGTGAAATCTTATGTACCTGAGTACACAGACTGGATTGTGAAGGGTGATGTACCTGAGTACACAGACTGGATTTTGAAATGTGATATACCTGAGTACACAGACTGGATTGTGATGTGTTTGGTACCTGAGTACACAAACTGGATTGTGAAGCGTGATGTACCTGAGTACACAGACTGGATTGTGAAATGTGATGTACCTGAGTACAAAGACTGGATTGTGATGTGTGGTGTACCTGAGTACACAGACTGGATTGTGAAGTGTGATGTTCCTGAGTACACAGACTGGATTGTGAAGTGTGATGTACCTGAGTACACAGACTGAATTGTGAAGTGTGATGTACCTGAGTACGCAGACTGGATTGTGAAGTGTGATGTACCTGAGTACACAGAGTATATTGTGAAGTGTGATGTACCTGAGTACACAGAATGGATTGTGAAGTGTGATGTACCTGAGTACACAAACTGGATTGTGAAATGTGATGTACCTCAGTACACAGACTAGATTGTGAAGTGTGATGTACCTGAGTACACAGACTGGATTGTGAAGTTTGACGTAGCTGAGTACACAGACTGGATTGTGAAATATGATGCAAATATTTACACAGACTGGATTGTGAAGTATGATGTTCCTGAGTAGAGAGACTGGAGTGTGATGATTGGTGTAGCTGAGTGCACAAACTAGATTGTGAAGTGTGATGTACCTGAGTACACAGACTGGATTGTGAAGTGTGATGTACCTGAGTACACAGACTGGATTGTGAAGTGTGATCTATCTGAGTACACAGACTGGATTGTGAAGTGTGATGTACCTGAGTAATCATGCAGGATTGTGAAGTGTGATGTACCGGACAACCACAGACTGGATTGTGAAGTGTGATCAACCTGAGTACACAGACTGGATTGTGAAGTGTGATGTACCTGAGTACACAAACTGGA
The DNA here is from genome assembly GCA_026770705.1 of Isurus oxyrinchus. Classification (NCBI taxonomy): domain Eukaryota; kingdom Metazoa; phylum Chordata; class Chondrichthyes; order Lamniformes; family Lamnidae; genus Isurus; species Isurus oxyrinchus. The sequence continues at coordinate 12,766 of JANJGN010001992.1, forward strand.
TTGTGAAGTGTGATGTACCTGTGTACACAGACTGGATTGTGAAATATGATGGACCTGAGTACACAGACTGGATTGTGAAATATGATGTACCTGAGTACACAGACTGGATTGTGAAGTGTGATGTACCTGAGTACACAGACTGGATTGTGAAATATGATGTACCTGAGTACACAGACAGGATTGTGAAGTGTGATGTACCTGAGTACACAGACTGGATAGTGAAGTGTGATGTACCAGAGTACACAGACTGGATTGTGAAGTGTGACGTAGCTGAGTAAACAGACTGGGTTGTGATGTGTGATGAACCGGAGTACGCAGACTGGACTTTGAAATGTGATGTACCTGAGTAAACTAACTGGATTGTGAAATTGATGTACCTGAGTACACAGACTGGATTGTGAAGTGTGATGTACCTGTGTACACAGACTGGATTGTGAAATACGATTTACCTGAGTACACAGACTGGATTGTGAAGTGTGATGTACCTGAGTACACAGACTGGATTGTGATGTGTGACGTACCTGAGTAGACAGTCTGGATTGTGACGTGTGATATACCTGTATACACAGACTGGATTGTGAAATACGAGGCTCCTGAGTACACAGACTGGATGGTGAAGTGTGATGTACCTGAGAACACAGACTGGATTGTGAAATGTGATGTACCTGAGTACACAGCCTGAATTGTGATGTGTGATGTAGCTGTGTACACAGACTGGACTGTGAAATGTGATGTACCTGAGTACACAAACTGGATTGCAAAATGTTATGTACCTGAGTACACAGACTGGATTGTGAAGTGTGATGTACCTGAGTACACAGACTGGATTGTGAAATGTGATATACCTGAGTACACAGACTGGATTGTGATGTGTGGTGTACCTGAGTACACAAACTGGATTGTGAAGTGTGATGTACCTGAGTACAAAGACTGGATTGTGAAGTGTGATGTACCTGTGTACACAGAATGGATTGTGAAGTGTGATGTTCCTGATTACTCAGACTGGATTGTGAAGTGTGACGTAGCTGATTACACAGACTTGATAGTGAGGTGTGATATTCCTGAGTACAGAGACTGGATTGTGAAATATGATGTACCTGAGTACAAAGACTGGATTGTGATGTGTTTGGTACCTGAGTACACAAACTGGATTGTGAAGCGTGATGTACCTGAGTACACAGACTGGATTGTGAAATGTGATGTACCTGAGTACAAAGACTGGATTGTGATGTGTGGTGTACCTGAGTACACAGACTGGATTGTGAAGTGTGATGTACCTGAGTACACAGACTGGATTGTGAAGTGTGATGTACCTGAGTACACAGACTGAATTGTGAAGTGTGATGTACCTGAGTACGCAGACTGGATTGTGAAGTGTGATGTACCTGAGTACACAGAGTATATTGTGAACTGTGATGTACCTGAGTACACAGAATGGATTGTGAAGTGTGATGTACCTGAGTACACAAACTGGATTGTGAAATGTGATGTACCTCAGTACACAGACTAGATTGTGAAGTGTGATGTACCTGAGTACACAGACTGGATTGTGAAGTTTGACGTAGCTGAGTACACAGACTGGATTGTGAAATATGATGCAAATATTTACACAGACTGGATTGTGAAGTATGATGTTCCTGAGTAGAGAGACTGGAGTGTGATGATTGGTGTAGCTGAGTGCACAAACTAGATTGTGAAGTGTGATGTACCTGAGTACACAGACTGGATTGTGAAGTGTGATGTACCTGAGTACACAGACTGGATTGTGAAGTGTGATCTACCTGAGTACACAGACTGGATTGTGAAGTGTGATGTACCTGAGTAATCATGCAGGATTGTGAAGTGTGATGTACCGGACAACCACAGACTGGATTGTGAAGTGTGATCAACCTGAGTACACAGACTGGATTGTGAAGTGTGATGTACCTGAGTACACAAACTGGATTGTGAAGTGTGATGTACCTGTGTACACAGACTGGATTGTGAAATATGATGGACCTGAGTACACAGACTGGATTGTGAAATATGATGTACCTGAGTACACAGACTGGATTGTGAAGTGTGATGTACCTGAGTACACAGACTGGATTGTGAAATATGATGTACCTGAGTACACAGACAGGATTGTGAAGTGTGATGTACCTGAGTACACAGACTGGATAGTGAAGTGTGATGTACCAGAGTACACAGACTGGATTGTGAAGTGTGACGTAGCTGAGTAAACAGACTGGGTTGTGATGTGTGATGAACCGGAGTACGCAGACTGGACTTTGAAATGTGATGTACCTGAGTAAACTAACTGGATTGTGAAATTGATGTACCTGAGTACACAGACTGGATTGTGAAGTGTGATGTACCTGTGTACACAGACTGGATTGTGAAATACGATTCACCTGAGTACACAGACTGGATTGTGAAGTGTGATGTACCTGAGTACACAGACTGGATTGTGATGTGTGACGTACCTGAGTAGACAGTCTGGATTGTGACGTGTGATATACCTGTATACACAGACTGGATTGTGAAATACGAGGCACCTGAGTACACAGACTGGATGGTGAAGTGTGATGTACCTGAGAACACAGACTGGATTGTGAAATGTGATGTACCTGAGTACACAGCCTGAATTGTGATGTGTGATGTAGCTGTGTACACAGACTGGACTGTGAAATGTGATGTACCTGAGTACACAAACTGGATTGCAAAATGTTATGTACCTGAGTACACAGACTGGATTGTGAAGTGTGATGTACCTGAGTACACAGACTGGATTGTGAAATGTGATATACCTGAGTACACAGACTGGATTGTGATGTGTGGTGTACCTGAGTACACAAACTGGATTGTGAAGTGTGATGTACCTGAGTACAAAGACTGGATTGTGAAGTGTGATGTACCTGTGTACACAGAATGGATTGTGAAGTGTGATGTTCCTGATTACTCAGACTGGATTGTGAAGTGTGACGTAGCTGATTACACAGACTTGATAGTGAGGTGTGATATTCCTGAGTACAGAGACTGGATTGTGAAATATGATGTACCTGAGTACACAGACTGGATTGTGAAGTGTAATGTACCTGAGCACAAAGACTGGATTGTGATGATTGTTGTACTGAGTACACAAAGTGGATTGCGATGTTTGATGAACCTGAGTACACAGACTGGATTGTGAAGTCTGATGTACCTGAGTACACAGACTGGATTGTGAAGTGTGATGTACCTGAGTACACATGCAGGATTGTGAAGTGTGATGTACCTGAGCACAAAGACTGGATTGTGATGATTGTTGTACTGAGTACACAAAGTGGATTGCGATGTTTGATGTACCTGAGTACACAGACTGGATTGTGAAGTCTGATGTACCTGAGTACACAGACTGGATTGTGAAGTGTGATGTACCTGAGTACACAGACTGGATTGTGAAGTGTGATGTACCTGAGTACACAGACTGGATTGTGCAGTGTGATGTACCGGACTATCACAGATTGGATTGTGAAGTGTGATCAACCTAAGTGCACAGAATGGATTGTGAAGTGTGATGTACCTGAGTACACAGACTGGATTGTGATGATTGGTGTACTGAGTACACAGACTGGATTGTGAAGTGTGACGTAGCTGAGTACACAAACTGGATTGTGAAGTGTGACGTAGTTGAGTACACCGACTTGATTGTAAACTGTGATGTCCCTGAGTCCACAGGCAGGGTGGTGAAGTGTGATGTACCGGACTACCACAGATTGGATTTTGAAGTGTGATGTACCTGTGTACACAGACTGGATTGTGAAATATGATGCACCTGAGTACACAGACTGGATTTTGAAGTGTGATGTAACTGTGTACACAGATTGGATTGTGAAGTGTGATGTTCCTGAGTACACAAACTGGATTGTGAAGTGTGATGTACCTGTGTACACAGACTGGATTGTGAAATATGATGGACCTAAGAATACAGACTGGATTGTGAATTGTGATGTACCAGAGAACACAGACTGGATTGTGAGGTGTGACTTAGCTGAGTACACAGACTGGGTTGTGAAGTCTGATGTACCTGAGTAGACAGAATGGATTGTGAAGTGCGATGTACCTGTGTACACAGACTGGATTGTGAAATATGATGCACCTGAGTACACAGACTGGATTGTGAAGTCCGATGTACCTGAGTATACAGACTGGATAGTGAAATGTGATGTACCTGAGTTCACAGACTGGATTGTGAAATCTTATGTACCTGAGTACACAGACTGGATTGTGAAGGGTGATGTACCTGAGTACACAGACTGGATTTTGAAATGTGATATACCTGAGTACACAGACTGGATTGTGATGTGTTTGGTACCTGAGTACACAAACTGGATTGTGAAGCGTGATGTACCTGAGTACACAGACTGGATTGTGAAATGTGATGTACCTGAGTACAAAGACTGGATTGTGATGTGTGGTGTACCTGAGTACACAGACTGGATTGTGAAGTGTGATGTACCTGAGTACACAGACTGGATTGTGAAGTGTGATGTACCTGAGTACACAGACTGAATTGTGAAGTGTGATGTACCTGAGTACGCAGACTGGATTGTGAAGTGTGATGTACCTGAGTACACAGAGTATATTGTGAACTGTGATGTACCTGAGTACACAGAATGGATTGTGAAGTGTGATGTACCTGAGTACACAAACTGGATTGTGAAATGTGATGTACCTCAGTACACAGACTAGATTGTGAAGTGTGATGTACCTGAGTACACAGACTGGATTGTGAAGTTTGACGTAGCTGAGTACACAGACTGGATTGTGAAATATGATGCAAATATTTACACAGACTGGATTGTGAAGTATGATGTTCCTGAGTAGAGAGACTGGAGTGTGATGATTGGTGTAGCTGAGTGCACAAACTAGATTGTGAAGTGTGATGTACCTGAGTACACAGACTGGATTGTGAAGTGTGATGTACCTGAGTACACAGACTGGATTGTGAAGTGTGATCTACCTGAGTACACAGACTGGATTGTGAAGTGTGATGTACCTGAGTAATCATGCAGGATTGTGAAGTGTGATGTACCGGACAACCACAGACTGGATTGTGAAGTGTGATCAACCTGAGTACACAGACTGGATTGTGAAGTGTGATGTACCTGAGTACACAAACTGGATTGTGAAGTGTGATGTACCTGTGTACACAGACTGGATTGTGAAATATGATGGACCTGAGTACACAGACTGGATTGTGAAATATGATGTACCTGAGTACACAGACTGGATTGTGAAGTGTGATGTACCTGAGTACACAGACTGGATTGTGAAATATGATGTACCTGAGTACACAGACAGGATTGTGAAGTGTGATGTACCTGAGTACACAGACTGGATAGTGAAGTGTGATGTACCAGAGTACACAGACTGGATTGTGAAGTGTGACGTAGCTGAGTAAACAGACTGGGTTGTGATGTGTGATGAACCGGAGTACGCAGACTGGACTTTGAAATGTGATGTACCTGAGTAAACTAACTGGATTGTGAAATTGATGTACCTGAGTACACAGACTGGATTGTGAAGTGTGATGTACCTGTGTACACAGACTGGATTGTGAAATACGATTCACCTGAGTACACAGACTGGATTGTGAAGTGTGATGTACCTGAGTACACAGACTGGATTGTGATGTGTGACGTACCTGAGTAGACAGTCTGGATTGTGACGTGTGATATACCTGTATACACAGACTGGATTGTGAAATACGAGGCACCTGAGTACACAGACTGGATGGTGAAGTGTGATGTACCTGAGAACACAGACTGGATTGTGAAATGTGATGTACCTGAGTACACAGCCTGAATTGTGATGTGTGATGTAGCTGTGTACACAGACTGGACTGTGAAATGTGATGTACCTGAGTACACAAACTGGATTGCAAAATGTTATGTACCTGAGTACACAGACTGGATTGTGAAGTGTGATGTACCTGAGTACACAGACTGGATTGTGAAATGTGATATACCTGAGTACACAGACTGGATTGTGATGTGTGGTGTACCTGAGTACACAAACTGGATTGTGAAGTGTGATGTACCTGAGTACAAAGACTGGATTGTGAAGTGTGATGTACCTGTGTACACAGAATGGATTGTGAAGTGTGATGTTCCTGATTACTCAGACTGGATTGTGAAGTGTGACGTAGCTGATTACACAGACTTGATAGTGAGGTGTGATATTCCTGAGTACAGAGACTGGATTGTGAAATATGATGTACCTGAGTACACAGACTGGATTGTGAAGTGTAATGTACCTGAGCACAAAGACTGGATTGTGATGATTGTTGTACTGAGTACACAAAGTGGATTGCGATGTTTGATGAACCTGAGTACACAGACTGGATTGTGAAGTCTGATGTACCTGAGTACACAGACTGGATTGTGAAGTGTGATGTACCTGAGTACACATGCAGGATTGTGAAGTGTGATGTACCTGAGCACAAAGACTGGATTGTGATGATTGTTGTACTGAGTACACAAAGTGGATTGCGATGTTTGATGTACCTGAGTACACAGACTGGATTGTGAAGTGTGATGTACCTGAGTACACAGACTGGATTGTGAAGTGTGATGTACCTGAGTACACAGACTGGATTGTGCAGTGTGATGTACCGGACTATCACAGATTGGATTGTGAAGTGTGATCAACCTAAGTGCACAGAATGGATTGTGAAGTGTGATCTACCTGAGTACACAAACTGGATTGTGAAATGTGATGTACCTGAGTACACAGTTTGGATTGTGAAGAATGGTTTACCTGAGTATACAGACTGGATTGTGAAGTGTCATCTACCAGAGTACACTGACTGGATTGTGATGATTGGTGTACTGAGTACACAAACTGGATTGTGATGTTTGATGTACCTGAGTACATAGACAGTATTGTGAAGTGTGATGTTCCTGAGTACACAGACTGGATTGTGAAGTGTGACGAAGTTGAGTACACCCACTTGATTGTAAACTGTGATGTCCCTGAGTCCATAGGCAGGGTTGTGAAGTGTGAGGTACCTGTGTACACAGACTGGATTGTGAAATATGATGCACCTGAGTACACAGACTGGTTTTTGAAGTGTGATGTAACTGCGTACACAGATTGGATTGTGAACTGTGATGTTCCTGAGTACAGAGACGGGATTGTGAAATATGATGTACCAGAGAACACAGACTGGATTGTGGAGTGTGATGTACCTGAGTACACAGACAGGATTGTGAAGTGTGATGTACCTGTGTACACATACGTATTGTGAAGTGTGACGTAGCTGAGTACACAGACTGGATTGTGAAGTGTGATGTACCTGTGTACACAGCCTGGATTGTGAACTGTGATGTTCCTGAGTACAGAGACGGGATTGTGAAGTGTGATGTACCTGAGTACACAGACTGGATTGTGAAGTGTGACTTCGCTGAGTACACAGACTGGTTTGTGAAGTGTGACATACCTGAGTAGACAGACTGGATTGTGAAGTGTGATGTACCTGTGTACACAGTTTGGATTGTGAAACATGATGCACCTGACTACACAGACTGGATTGTGAAATGTGATGTACCTGAGTTCACAGACTGGATTGTGAAATGTTATGTACCTGAGTACACAGACTGGATTGTGAAGGTTGATGTACCTGAGTACACTGACTGGATTTTGAAATGTGATGTACCTGAGTTCACAGACTGGATTGTGAAATGTGATGTACCTGAGTTCACAGACTGGATTGTGAAATGTTATGTACCTGAGTACACAGACTGGATTGTGAAGTGTAATGTACCTGAGTACACAGACTGGATTGTGAAGTGTGATGTACCTGAGTACACAGACTGGATTGTGATGTGTGATGTACCTGAGTACACAGACTGGATTGTGAAATGTGATGTACCTGAGTATACAGATTGGATTGTGAGGAATGGTTTACCTGAGTATACAGACTGGATTGTGAAGTGTCATCTACCAGAGTACACTGACTGGATTTTGATGATTGGTGTACTGAGTACACAAACTGGATTGTGATGTTTGATGTACCTGAGTACACAGACTGGATTGTGAAGTGTGATGTTCCTGAGTACTCAGACTGGATTGTGAAGTGTGATGTACCTGAGTACACAGACTGGATTGTGAAGTGTGACGTAGCTGAGTACACAGACTGGATTGTGAAGTGTGACGTAGCTGAGTACACAAAATGGATTGTGAATTGTGATGTACCTGAGTACACAAACTGGATTGTGAAGTGTGATGTACCTGAGTACACAGACTGGATTGTGAAGTGTGACGTAGCTGAGTACACAAAATGGATTGTGAAGTGTGATGTACCTGAGTACACAGACTGTATTGTGAAATGTGATGTACCTGAGTACACAGACTGGATTGTGAAGTGTCATGTACCTGTGTACACAGACAGGATTGTGAAATATGATGCACCTGAGTACACAGAATGGATTGTGAAGTCTGATGTACCTGAGTATACAGACTGGTTTGTGAAGTGTGACGTACCTGAGTAGACAGACTGGATTGTGAAGTGTGATGTACCTGTGTACACAGTTTGGATTGTGAAATATGATGCACCTGACTACACAGACTGGATTGTGAAGTCTGATGTTCCTGAGTATACAGACTGGATTGTGAAATGTGATGTACCTGAGTTCACAGACTGGATTGTGAAGGGTGATGTACCTGTGTACACAGACTGGATTGTGAAATATGATGGACCTGAGTACACAGACTGGATTGTGAAATATGATGTACCTGAGTACACAGACTGGATTGTGAAGTGTGATGTACCTGAGTACACAGACTGGATTGTGAAATATGATGTACCTGAGTACACAGACAGGATTGTGAAGTGTGATGTACCTGAGTACACAGAATGGATAGTGAAGTGTGATGTACCAGAGTACACAGACTGGATTGTGAAGTGTGACGTAGCTGAGTAAACAGACTGGGTTGTGATGTGTGATGAACCGGAGTACGCAGACTGGACTTTGAAATGTGATGTACCTGAGTAAACTAACTGGATTGTGAAATTGATGTACCTGAGTACACAGAGTGGATTGTGAAGTGTGATGTACCTGTGTACACAGACTGGATTGTGAAATACGATTTACCTGAGTACACAGACTGGATTGTGAAGTGTGATGTACCTGAGTACACAGACTGGATTGTGATGTGTGACGTACCTGAGTAGACAGTCTGGATTGTGACGTGTGATATACCTGTATACACAGACTGGATTGTGAAATACGAGGCTCCTGAGTACACAGACTGGATGGTGAAGTGTGATGTACCTGAGAACACAGACTGGATTGTGAAATGTGATGTACCTGAGTACACAGCCTGAATTGTGATGTGTGATGTAGCTGTGTACACAGACTGGACTGTGAAATGTGATGTACCTGAGTACACAAACTGGATTGCAAAATGTTATGTACCTGAGTACACAGACTGGATTGTGAAGTGTGATGTACCTGAGTACACAGACTGGATTGTGAAATGTGATATACCTGAGTACACAGACTGGATTGTGATGTGTGGTGTACCTGAGTACACAAACTGGATTGTGAAGTGTGATGTACCTGAGTACAAAGACTGGATTGTGAAGTGTGATGTACCTGTGTACACAGAATGGATTGTGAAGTGTGATGTTCCTGATTACTCAGACTGGATTGTGAAGTGTGACGTAGCTGATTACACAGACTTGATAGTGAGGTGTGATATTCCTGAGTACAGAGACTGGATTGTGAAATATGATGTACCTGAGTACAAAGACTGGATTGTGATGTGTTTGGTACCTGAGTACACAAACTGGATTGTGAAGCGTGATGTACCTGAGTACACAGACTGGATTGTGAAATGTGATGTACCTGAGTACAAAGACTGGATTGTGATGTGTGGTGTACCTGAGTACACAGACTGGATTGTGAAGTGTGATGTACCTGAGTACACAGACTGGATTGTGAAGTGTGATGTACCTGAGTACACAGACTGAATTGTGAAGTGTGATGTACCTGAGTACGCAGACTGGATTGTGAAGTGTGATGTACCTGAGTACACAGAGTATATTGTGAACTGTGATGTACCTGAGTACACAGAATGGATTGTGAAGTGTGATGTACCTGAGTACACAAACTGGATTGTGAAATGTGATGTACTTCAGTACACAGACTAGATTGTGAAGTGTGATGTACCTGAGTACACAGACTGGATTGTGAAGTTTGACGTAGCTGAGTACACAGACTGGATTGTGAAATATGATGCAAATATTTACACAGACTGGATTGTGAAGTATGATGTTCCTGAGTAGAGAGACTGGAGTGTGATGATTGGTGTAGCTGAGTGCACAAACTAGATTGTGAAGTGTGATGTACCTGAGTACACAGACTGGATTGTGAAGTGTGATGTACCTGAGTACACAGACTGGATTGTGAAGTGTGATCTACCTGAGTACACAGACTGGATTGTGAAGTGTGATGTACCTGAGTAATCATGCAGGATTGTGAAGTGTGATGTACCGGACAACCACAGACTGGATTGTGAAGTGTGATCAACCTGAGTACACAGACTGGATTGTGAAGTGTGATGTACCTGAGTACACAAACTGGATTGTGAAGTGTGATGTACCTGTGTACACAGACTGGATTGTGAAATATGATGGACCTGAGTACACAGACTGGATTGTGAAATATGATGTACCTGAGTACACAGACTGGATTGTGAAGTGTGATGTACCTGAGTACACAGACTGGATTGTGAAATATGATGTACCTGAGTACACAGACAGGATTGTGAAGTGTGATGTACCTGAGTACACAGACTGGATAGTGAAGTGTGATGTACCAGAGTACACAGACTGGATTGTGAAGTGTGACGTAGCTGAGTAAACAGACTGGGTTGTGATGTGTGATGAACCGGAGTACGCAGACTGGACTTTGAAATGTGATGTACCTGAGTAAACTAACTGGATTGTGAAATTGATGTACCTGAGTACACAGACTGGATTGTGAAGTGTGATGTACCTGTGTACACAGACTGGATTGTGAAATACGATTTACCTGAGTACACAGTCTGGATTGTGAAGTGTGATGTACCTGAGTACACAGACTGGATTGTGATGTGTGACGTACCTGAGTAGACAGTCTGGATTGTGACGTGTGATATACCTGTATACACAGACTGGATTGTGAAATACGAGGCACCTGAGTACACAGACTGGATGGTGAAGTGTGATGTACCTGAGAACACAGACTGGATTGTGAAATGTGATGTACCTGAGTACACAGCCTGAATTGTGATGTGTGATGTAGCTGTGTACACAGACTGGACTGTGAAATGTGATGTACCTGAGTACACAAACTGGATTGCAAAATGTTATGTACCTGAGTACACAGACTGGATTGTGAAGTGTGATGTACCTGAGTACACAGACTGGATTGTGAAATGTGATATACCTGAGTACACAGACTGGATTGTGATGTGTGGTGTACCTGAGTACACAAACTGGATTGTGAAGTGTGATGTACCTGAGTACAAAGACTGGATTGTGAAGTGTGATGTACCTGTGTACACAGAATGGATTGTGAAGTGTGATGTTCCTGATTACTCAGACTGGATTGTGAAGTGTGACGTAGCTGATTACACAGACTTGATAGTGAGGTGTGATATTCCTGAGTACAGAGACTGGATTGTGAAATATGATGTACCTGAGTACACAGACTGGATTGTGAAGTGTAATGTACCTGAGCACAAAGACTGGATTGTGATGATTGTTGTACTGAGTACACAAAGTGGATTGCGATGTTTGATGAACCTGAGTACACAGACTGGATTGTGAAGTCTGATGTACCTGAGTACACAGACTGGATTGTGAAGTCTGATGTACCTGAGTACACAGACTGGATTGTGAAGTGTGATGTACCTGTGTACACAGTTTGGATTGTGAAACATGATGCACCTGACTACACAGACTGGATTGTGAAATGTGATGTACCTGAGTTCACAGACTGGATTGTGAAATGTTATGTACCTGAGTACACAGACTGGATTGTGAAGGTTGATGTACCTGAGTACACAGACTGGATTTTGAAATGTGATGTACCTGAGTTCACAGACTGGATTGTGAAATGTGATGTACCTGAGTTCACAGACTGGATTGTGAAATGTTATGTACCTGAGTACACAGACTGGATTGTGAAGTGTAATGTACCTGAGTACACAGACTGGATTGTGAAGTGTGATGTACCTGAGTACACAGACTGGATTGTGATGTGTGATGTACCTGAGTACACAGACTGGATTGTGAAATGTGATGTACCTGAGTATACAGATTGGATTGTGAGGAATGGTTTACCTGAGTATACAGACTGGATTGTGAAGTGTCATCTACCAGAGTACACTGACTGGATTTTGATGATTGGTGTACTGAGTACACAAACTGGATTGTGATGTTTGATGTACCTGAGTACACAGACTGGATTGTGAAGTGTGATGTTCCTGAGTACTCAGACTGGATTGTGAAGTGTGATGTACCTGAGTACACAGACTGGATTGTGAAGTGTGACGTAGCTGAGTACACAGACTGGATTGTGAAGTGTGACGTAGCTGAGTACACAAAATGGATTGTGAATTGTGATGTACCTGAGTACACAAACTGGATTGTGAAGTGTGATGTACCTGAGTACACAGACTGGATTGTGAAGTGTGACGTAGCTGAGTACACAAAATGGATTGTGAAGTGTGATGTACCTGAGTACACAGACTGTATTGTGAAATGTGATGTACCTGAGTACACAGACTGGATTGTGAAGTGTGATGTACCTGTGTACACAGACAGGATTGTGAAATATGATGCACCTGAGTACACAGAATGGATTGTGAAGTCTGATGTACCTGAGTATACAGACTGGTTTGTGAAGTGTGACGTACCTGAGTAGACAGACTGGATTGTGAAGTGTGATGTACCTGTGTACACAGTTTGGATTGTGAAATATGATGCACCTGACTACACAGACTGGATTGTGAAGTCTGATGTTCCTGAGTATACAGACTGGATTGTGAAATGTGATGTACCTGAGTTCACAGACTGGATTGTGAAGGGTGATGTACCTGAGTACACAGACTGGATTGTGAAATGTGATGTACCTGAGTACACAGACTGGATTGTGAAGGGTGATGTACCTGAGTACACAGACTGGATTGTGAAGGGTGATGTACCTGAGTACACAGACTGGATTGTGATGTGTTTGGTACCTGAGTATACAGACTGGATTGTGAAGTGTCATCTGCCAGAGTACACTGACTGGATTGTGATGATAGGTGTACTGAGTACACAAACTGGATTGTGATGTTTGATGTACCTGAGTACATAGACAGTATTGTGAAGTGTGATGTTCCTGAGTACTCAGACTGGATTGTGTAGTGTGATGTACCTGAGTACACAGACTGGATTGTGAAGTGTGACGAAGTTGAGTACACCCACTTGATTGTAAACTGTGATGTCCCTGAGTCCATAGGCAGGGTTGTGAAGTGTGATGTACCTGTGTACACAGACATTATTGTGAAATATGATGCACCTGAGTACACAGACTGGTTTTTGAAGTGTGATGTAACTGCGTACACAGATTGGATTGTGAACTGTGATGTTCCTGAGTACAGAGACAGGATTGTGAAATATGATGTACCTAAGAATACAGACTGGATTGTGAATTGTGATGACCAGAGTACACAGACTGGTTTGTGAAGTGTGACGTACCTGAGTAGACAGACTGGATTGTGAAGTGTGATGTACCTGTGTACACAGTTTGGATTGTGAAATATGATGCACCTGAGTACACAGACTGCATTGTGAAGTCTGATGTACCTGAGTATACAGACTGGATAGTGAAATGTGATGTACCTGAGTACACAGACTGGATTGTGAAATGTGATGTACTTGAGTACACAGACTAGATTGTGAAGTGTGATGTACCTGAGTGCACAGACTGGATTGTGAAGTGTGATGTACCTGAGTACACAGACTGGATTGTGAAGTGTGATGTACCTGAGTACACAGACTGGATTGTGAAATGTTATGTACCTGAGTACACAGACTGGATTGTGAAATATGATATACCTGAGTACACAAACTGGATTGTGAAGTTTGACGTAGCTGAGTAACAGACTGGATTGTGAATTGTGACGTAGCTGAGTACACAGACTTGATTGTGAAGTGTGAACTACCTGTGTACACAGACTGGATTGTGAAGTGTGATGTTCCTGATTAGAGAGACTGGAGTGTGATGATTGGTGTACCTGAGTGCACAAACTGGATTGTGTAGTGTGATGTACCTGAGTACACAGACTGGATTGTGAAGTGTGATGTACCTGAGTACACAGACTGGATTGTGAAGTGTGATGTACCTGAGTACTCATGCAGGTTTGTGAAGTGTGATGTACCGGACTACCACAGATTGGATTGAGAAGTGTGATGTACCTGAGTACACAAACTGGATTGTGAAGTGTGATGTACCTGAGTACACAGATTGGATTGTGAAGAATGGTTTACCTGAGTACTCAGACTGGATTGAGAAGTGTGGTCTACCAGTGTACACATACTGGATTGTGAAGTCTGATCTACCTGAGTACACAAACTGGATTGTGAAATGTGATGTTCCTCAGGACACAGACTTGATTGTGTAGTGTGATGTAGCTGAGTACACAGACTTGATTGTGAAATATGATGTACCTGAGTACACAGGCTGGATTGTGAAGTGTGATGTACCTGAGTACACAGACTGGATTGTGAAGTTTGACGTAGCTTAGTACACAGACTGTATTGTGAATTGTGATGTAGCTGAGTACACAGACTTGATTGTGAAGTATGATGTTCATGAGTAGAGAGACGGGATTGTGATGATTGGTGAACCTGAGTGCATAAACTGGATTGTGAAGTGAGATGTATCTGAGTACACAGAATGGAATGTAAACTGTGATGTACCTGAGTACTCAGACTGGATTGTGAAGTGTGCTGTACCTGAGTACACAGACTGGATTGTGAAGTGTGATGTACCTGAGTACTCATGCAGGATTGTAAAGTGTGATGTACCGGACAACCACAGATTGGATTGAGAAGTGTGATGAACCTGAGTACACAAACTGGATGTGATGTGTGGTGTACCTGATTACACAGACCGAATTGTGAAGTGTGATCAACCTGAGTACACAGACTGGATTGTGAAGTGTGATCAACCTGAGTACACAGACTGGATTGTGAAGTGTGATGTACTTTAGTAAACAAACTGGATTGTGAAGTGTGATGTACCTGAGTACACAGATTGGATTGTGAAGAATGGTTTACCTGTGTACACAGACTGGATTGTGAAGTGTGGTCTACCAGAGTACACAGACTGGATTGTGAAGACTGATGTACCTTTGTACACAAACTGGATTGTGAAGTGTGATGTACCTGAGTACACAGACTTGATTGTGAAGTGTGAAGAACCTGTGTACACAGACTGGATGGTGAAGTATGATGTTTGTGAGTAGAGAGACTGGAGTGTGATGATTGGTGTAACTGAGTGCACAAACTGGATTGTGAAGTGTGATGTATCTGAGTACACAGAATGGAATGTAAACTGTGATGTACCTGAGTACACAGACTGGACTGTGAAGTGTGCTGTACCTGAGTACACAGACTGGATTGTGAAGTGTGATGTACCGGACAACCACAGAATGGATTGAGAAGTGTGAGGAACCTGAGTACACAAACTGGATTGTGAAGTGTGATGTACCTGAGTGCACAGACTGGATTGTGAAGTGTGATCAACCTGAGTACACAGACTGGATTGTGAAGTGTGATGTACCTGAGTACATAGATTGGATTGTGAAGAATGGTTTACCTCTGTACACATACTGGATTGTGAACTGTGGTCTACCAGAGTACACAGACTGGATTGTGAAGTGTGATGTACCTGTGTACACATAGTGGATTGTGAAGTGTGACCTAGCTGAGTACAAAGACTGGATTGTGAAGGGTGATGTACCTGTGTACACAGACTGGATTGGGAAATATGATGCACCTGAGTACACAGAGTGGATTGTGAAGTGTGATGTTCCTGAGTACAGAACTGGACTGTGAAATATGATGTACCTGAGTACACAGACTGGATTGTGAATTGTGATGTACCAGATTACACAGACTGGATTGTGAAGTGTGACGTAGCTGAGTAAACAGTCTGGGTTGTGATGTGTGATGAACCGGAGTACGCAGACTGGACTGTGAAATGTGATGTACCTGAGTACACAGACTTGATTGTGAAATGTGAGGCACCTGAGTACACAGACTGGATTGTGATGTGTGATATACCTGTGTACACAGACTGGATTTTGAAATATGATGCACCTGAGTACACAGACTGGATTTGTGAAGTCTGATGTACCTGAGTATAGAGACTGGATTGTGAAATGTGATGTACCTGAGTACACAGACTGGATTGTGATGTGTGGTGTCCCTGAGTACACAGACTGAATTGTGAAGTGTGATGTACCTGAGTACACAGACTGGATTATGAAGTGTGATGTACCTGAGTACACAGACTGGATTATGAAGTGTGATGTACCTGAGTACACAGACTGGATTGTGAAGTGTGATGTACCTGAGTACACAGACTGGATTATGAAGTGTGATGTACCTGAGAACACAGACTGGATTGTGAAGTGTGATATACCTGAGTACACAGACTGCATTGTGAAGTGTGACGTTGCTGAGTACACAGACAGGATTGTGAAGTGTGATGTACCTGAGCACAGAACTAGACTGTGAAATATGATGTACCTGAGTACACAGACTGGATTGTGATGTGTGACGTACCTGAGTAGACAGACTGGATTGTGATGTGTGATATACCTGTGTACACAGACTGGATTTTGAAATATGATGCACCTGAGTACACAGACTGGATTGTGAAGTCTGATGTACCTGAGTATACAGACTGGATTGTGAAATGTGATGTACCTGAGTACACAGACTGAATTGTGATGTGTGATTTACATATGTACACAGACTGGACTGTGAAATATGATGTATCTGAGTACACAGACTGGATTGTGAAATGTGATATACCAGAGTACACAGACTGGATTGTGAAGTGTGGTGTTCCTGAGTACACAAACTGGATTGTGAAATGTGATGTAGCTGAGTACACAGACTGGATTGTGAAATATGATGTACCGGACAACAACAGAATGGATTGAGATGTGTGATGAACTTGAGTACACAAACTGGATTGTGATGTGTGGTGTACCTGAGTACACAGACTGGATTGTGAAGTGTGATCAACCTGAGTGCGCAGACTGGATTGTGAAGTGTGATGTACCTGAAAACACATAGTGGATGGTGAAGTGTGACGTAGCTGAGTACAAAGACTGGATTGTGAAGGGTGATGTACCTGTGTACACAGACTGGATTGCGAAATAAGATGCACCTGAGTACACAGAGTGAATTGTGAAGTGTGATGTTCCTGAGTACAGAACTGGACTGTGAAATATGATGTACCTGAGTACACAGTCTGGATTGTGAATTGTGATGTACCAGAGTACACAGACTGGATTGTGAAGTGTGACGTAGCTGAGTAAATAGACTGGGTTGTGATGTGTGATGAACCGGAGTACGCAGACTGGACTGTGAAATGTGATGTACCTGAGTACACAGACTTGATTGTGAAATGTGATGCACCTGAGTACACAGATTGGATTGTGAAGAATGGTTTACCTGTGTACACAGACTGGATTTTGAAATATGATGCACCTGAGTACACAGACTGGATTGTGAAGTCTGATGTACCTGAGTTCACAGACTGGATTGTGAAGTTTGATGCTCCTGAGTACACAGACTGGATTGTGATGTGTGGTGTACCTCAGTACACAGACTGGATTGTGAAGTGTGATGTACCTGAGTACACAGACTGGTTTGTGAAGTGTATTGCACCTGAGTACATGGAGCTGATTATGAAGTGTGATGTACCTGAGTACTCAGAAAGGATTGTGAAGCGCGTTGTTCCTGAGTACACAGACTGGATTGTGAAGTGTGATGTACCTGAGTACACAGACTGGATTGTGAAGTGTGATGTACCTGAGTACAGAGAAGTCATTGTGAAATATTATGTACCTGAGTAAACAGACGGGATTGTGAATTGTGATGTACCAGAATACACAGACTGGATTGTGAAATGTGATGTACCTGACTATACAGACTGGATTGTGAAATGTGATCTCTTCTACACGTGATCTCTGAATAGAATTTAGCATCAGCTAGTTTTCACGTTATCTCTTCTACACATGATCTCTGAATAGTATTTAGCGTCAGCTACTTTACACGTGATCTCTTCTACACGTGATCTCTTCTACACCTGAATCTCTGAATAATATTTAGCATCAGCTAGTTTACACGTGGTCTCTTCTACACGTGATCTCTGAATGATATACCTGAGTACACAGACTGGATTGTGAAGTGTGATGTACCTGAGTACACAGACTGGATTGTGAAATGTGATGTACCTGAGTACACAGACTGGATTGTGAAGTGTGATGTACCTGAGTACACAGACTGGATTGTGAAGTGTAATGTACCTGAGTACAGACTGGATTATGAAATGTGATGTACCTGAGTACACAGACTGGATTGTGAAGTGTGATGTACCTGAGTACACAGACAGGATTGTGAAGTGTGATGTACCTGAGTACACAGTCTGGATTGTGATGTGTGATGTACCTGAGAACACAGACTGGAATGTGAAGTGTGATGTACCTCAGTACACTGACTGGAATGTGAAGTGTGATGTACCTCAGTACGCAGACTGGATTGTGAAGTGTGATGTACCTCAGTACACTGACTGGAATGTGAAGTGTGATGTACCTCAGTACGCAGACTGGATTGTGAAGTGTGATGTACCTCAGTACACAGACAGGATTGTGAAATGTGATGTACCTGAGTACACAGACTGGATTGTGAAGTGTGATGTACCGGAGCACAGAGACTAGATGGTGAAATGCGATGCACCTGAGTAGACAGACTTGAATGTGAAGTGTGATGTACATGACTGCACAGACAGCATTGTGAAGTGTGATGTACCTGAGTACACAGACTGGGTTGTGAAGTGTCGTGTACCTGAGTACACAGACTTGATTCTGAAGTGTAATGTACCTGAATACACAGACTGGATTGGGAAGTGTGATGTACCTGAGTACACAGGCTGAATTGTGAAGTGTGATGTACCTGAGTACACAGACTGGATTGTGATGTGTGATGTACCTGACTACACAGACTGGATTGTGAAGTGTGATGTACCTGAGTACACAGACTGAATTGTGAAGAGTGATGTACCTGAGTACACAGACTTGATTGTGAAGTGTGATGTAGCTGTGTACACAGACTGGATTGTGAAATATGATGCACCTTTGTACACAGAGATGATTGTGAAGTGTGATGTACCTGTGTACACAGACTGGATTGTGATGTGTGATCAACCGGAGTACACAGACTGGATTGTGAAGTGTGATATACCTGAGCAAAAAGACCGGATTGTGTTGATTGGTTTACTGAGTACACAAACTGGATTGTGATGTTTGATGTATCTGAGTACACAGACAGTATTGTGAAGTGTGATGTTCATGAGTACTCAGACTGGATTGTGAAATTTGATGTACCTGAGTACACAAACTGGATTGTGAAGTATGATGTACCTGACTACATAGATTGCAGTGAGAAGTGTGACGTAGCTGATTACACAGACTGGATTGTGAAGTGTGACGTACCTGAGTACCCAGACTGGAATTTGAAATGTGATATACCTGAGTACACAGAATGGATTATGAAGTGTGATGTACCTGAGTACACAGACTGGAATTTGAAATGTGATGTACCTGAGTACACAAACTGGTAAGTGAAGTGTGAACAACCTGAGTGCACAGACTGGATTGTGAAGTGTGATGTACCTGAGTACACAGATTGGATTGTGAAGAATGGTTTACCTGTGTACACAGACTGGATTGTGAACTGTGGTCTACCAGAGTACACAGACTGGATTGTGAAGTCTGATGTACCTGAGTACACACACTGGATTGTGATGTGTGATGTACCTGTGTACACATAGTGGATTGTGAAGTGTGACGTAGCTGAGTACAAAGACTGGATTGTGAAGGCTGATGTAGCTGTGTACACAGACTGGATTGGGAAATATGATGCACCTGAGTACACAGAGTGGATTGTGAAGTGTGATGTTCCTGAGTACAGAACTGGACTGTGAAATATGATGTACCTGAGTACACAGACTGGATTGTGAATTGTGATGTACCGGATTACACAGACTGGATTGTGAAGTGTGACGTAGCTGAGTAAACAGACTGGGTTGTGATGTGTGATGAACCGCAGTACGCAGAAAGGATTGTGAAAATTGATGCACCTGAGTACACAGACTGGATTGTGCAGTCTGATGTACCTGAGTATAGAGACTGGATTGTGAAATGTGATGTTCCTGAGTACACAGACTGGATTGTGAAGTGTGATGTACCTGAGTACACAGACTGGATTGTGAAATGTTATGTACCTGAGTACACAGACTGGATTGTGAAGTGTGATGTAGCTGAGTACACAGACTGGATTGTGAAATGTGATATACCTGAGTACACAGACTGGATTGTGATGTGTGGTGTACCTGAGTACACAAACTGGATTGTGAAGTGTCATGTACCTGAGTACAAAGATTGGATTGTGTAGTGTGATGTACCTGTGTACACAGACTGGATTGTGAAGTGTGATGTTCCTGAGTACTCAGACTGGATTGTGAAGTGTGATGTACCTGAGTACACAGACTGGATAGTGAAGTGTGACATAGCTGAGTACACAGAATGGATTGTGAAGTGTGATGTACCTGAGTACACAGACTGGATTGTGAAGTGTGACGTAGCTGAGTACACAGACTGGATTGTGAAGTGTGATGTACCTGAGTACACAGACTGGATTGTGAAGTGTGATGTACCTGAGTACCCAGACTGGATTGTGAAATGTGATTACCTGAGTACACAGACTGGATTGTGAAGTGTGATGTACCTGATTACACCGACTGGATTGTGAAGTGTGATGTACCTGAGTACACAGACTGGATTGTGAAATGTGATGTACCTGAGTACACAGACTGGATTGTGAAGTGTGATGTACCTGAGTACACAGACTGGATTGTGAAGTGTGATTTACCTGAGTACTCAGACTGGATTGTGAAATGTGATATACCTGAGTACACAGATTGGATTGTGAAGTGTGATTTACCTGAGTACTCAGACTGGATTGTGAAATGTGATATACCTGAGTACACAGGCAGGATTGTGATGTGTGGTGTACCTGAAGGCACAAACTGGATTGTGAAGTGTGATCTACCTGAGTACACAGACTGGATTGTGAAATGTGATGTAACTGAGTACACAGACTGGATTGTGATGTGTGGTGTTCCTGAGTACACAAACTAGATTGTGAAATGTGATGTACCTCAGTACACAGACTAGATTGTGTAGTGTGATGTAGCTGAGTACACAGACTGGATTGTGAAATATGATGTACCTGAGTACACAGGCTGGATTGTGAAGTGTGATGTACCTGAGTACACAGACTGGATTGTGAAATTGTGAAGTGTGATGTACCTGAGTACACAGACTTGATTGTGAAGTGTGAAGAACCTGTGTACACAGACTGGATTGTGAAGTATGATGTTCGTGAGTAGAGATACTGGATTGTGATGATTGGTGTACCTGAGTGCATAAACTGGATTGTGAAGTGAGATGTATCTGAGTACAGAGTATGGAATGTAAACTGTGATGTACCTGAGTACACAGACTGGATTGTGAAGTGTGCTGTACCTGAGTACACAGACTGGATTGTGAAGTGTGATGTACCTGAGTACTCATGCAGGATTGTGAAGTGTGATGTACCGGACAACCACAGAATGGATTGAGAAGTGTGATGAACTTGAGTACACAAACTGGATTGTGATTTGTGGTGTACCTGATTACACAGACTGGATTGTGAAGTGTGATCAACCTGAGTACACAGACTGGATTTTGAAGTGTGATCAACCTGAGTGCACAGACTGGATTGTGAAGTGTGATGTACCTGAGTACACAGATTGGATTGTGAAGTCTGATGTACCTGAGTACACAGACTGGATTGTGAAGTGTGATGTACCTGTGTACACATAGTGGATGATGAAGTGTGACGTAGCTGAGTACAAAGACTGGATTGTGAAGGGTGATGTACCTGTGTACACTGACTGGATTGCGAAATAAGATGCACCTGAGTAACAGAGTGGATTGTGAAGTGTGATGTTCCTGAGTACAGAACTGGACTGTGAAATATGATGTACCTGAGTACACAGTCTGGATTGTGAATTGTGATGTACCAGATTACACAGACTGGATTGTGAAGTGTGACGTAGCTGACTAAATAGACTGGGTTGTAATGTGTGATGAACCGGAGTACGCAGACTGGACTGTGAAATGTGATGTACATGAGTACACAGACTTGATTGTGAAATGTGATGCACCTGAGTACACAGACTGGATTGTGATGTGTGATATAGCTGTGTACACAGACTGGATTTTGAAATATGATGCACCTGAGTACACAGACTGGATTGTGAAGTCTGATGTACCTGAGTATAGAGACTGGATTGTGAAGTGTGATGTAACTGAGTACACAGACTGAATTGTGATGTGTGATGTACATCTGTACACAGACTGGACTGTGAAATGTGATGTACCTGAGTACACAAAGTGGATTGTGAAGTCTGATGTACCTGAGTACAAAGACTGGAATGTGAAGTGCGATGTACATGAGTACACAGACTGGATTGTGAAATGTGATATACCTGAGTACACAGACTGGATTGTCATGTGTGGTGTACCTGAGTACACGAACTGGATTGTGACGTGTGATATACCTGAGTACACAGACTGGATTGTGATGTGTGGTGTACCTGAGTACACAAACTGGATTGTGAAGTCTGATGTACCTGAGTACACAGACTGGATTGTGAAATGTGATGTACCTGAGTACACAGACTGGATTGTGAAGTGTGATGTGCCTGATTACACCGACTGGATTGTGAAGTGTGGTGTACCTGAGTACACAGACTGGATTGTGAAATGTGATTACCTGAGTACACAGACTTGATTGTGAAGTGTGATGTACCTGAGTACACAGACTGGATTGTGAAGTGTGATATACCTGAGTACACAGACTGGATTGTGATGTGTGGTGTACCTGAGTGCACAAACTGGATTGTGAAGTGTGATGTACCTGAGAACACAGACTGGATTGTGATGTGTGGTGTTCCTGAGTACACAAACTGGATTGTGAAATGTGATGTGCCTCAGTACTCAGACTAGATTGTGTAGTGTGATGTAGCTGAGTACACAGACTGGATTGTGAAATATGATGTACCTGAGTACACAGGCTGGATTGTGAACTGTGACGTAGCTGAGTACACAGACTGTATTGTGAAGTTTGACGTAGCTGAGTACACAGACTTGATTGTGAAGTGTGAAGAACCTGAGTACACACACTGTATTGTGAATTGTGACGTAGCTGAGTACACAGACTTGATTGTGAAGTGTGAAGAACCTGTGTACACAGACTGGATGGTGAAGTATGACACTCCTGAGCAGAGATACTGGATTGTGATGATTGGTGTACCTGAGTGCATAAACTGGATTGTGAAGAGCTGAGTACACAGAATGGAATGTAAACTGTGATGTAACTGAGTACACAGACTGGATTGTGAAATGTGCTGTTCCTGAGTACACAGACTGGATTGTGAAGTGTGCTGTACCTGAGTACTCATGCAGGATTGTGATGTGTGATGTACCGGACAGCCACAGATTGGATTGAGAAGTGTGAATAACCTGTGTACACAGACTGGATTGTGAAGTGTGATCAACCTGAGTGCACAGACTGGATTGTGAAGTGTGATGTACCTGAGTACACAAACTGGATTGTGAAGTGTGATGGACCTGTGTACACATAGTGGATTGTGAAGTGTGACGTAGCTAAGTACAAAGACTGGATTGTGAAGGGTGATGTACCTGTGTACACAGACTGGATTGTGAAATATGATGTACCTGAGTACGCAGACTGGATTGTGAATTGTGATGTACCAGATTACACAGACTGGATTGTGAAGTGTGACGTAGCTGAGTAAACAGACTGGGTTGTGATGTGTGATGAACCGCGGTACGCAGAATGGACTGTGAAATATGATGTACCTGAGTACACAGACTTGATTGTGAAATGTGATGCACCTGAGTACACAGACTGGATTGTGATGTGTGATATAGCTGTGTACACAGACTCGATTTTGAAATATGATGCACCTGAGTACACAGACTGGATTGTGAAGTCTGATGTACCTGAGTATACAGACTGGATTGTGAAATGTGATGTACCTGAGTACAGAGACTGAATTGTGATGTGTGATGTACATATGTACACAGACTGGACTGTGAAATATGATGTATCTGAGTACACAAACTGGATTGTGAAATGTTATGTATCTGTGTGCACAGACTGGATTGTGAAGTGTGATGTACCTGAGTACACAGACTGGATTGTGATGTGTGGTGTTCCTGAGTACACAAACTGGATTGTGAAATGTGTTGTAGCTCAGTACACAGACTGGATTGTGTAATGTGATGTAGCTGAGTACACAGTCTGGATTGTGAAATATGATGTACCTGAGTACACAGACTGGATTGTGAAGTTTGACGTAGCTGAGTACACAGACTGTATTGTGAATTGTGACGTAACTGAGTACACAGACTGGATTGTGAAGTGTGAAGAACCTGTGTACACAGACTGGATGGTGAAGTATGATGTTCGTGAGTAGAGAGACTGGATTGTGATGATTGGTGTACCTGAGTGCATAAACTGGATTGTGAAGTATGATGTATCTGAGTACACAGACTGGATTGTGAAGTGTGATGTACCTGAGTACTCATGCAGGATTGTGAAGTGTGATGTACCGGACATCCACAGAATGGATTGTGTAGTGTGATGTACCTGAGTACACAGACTGGATTGTGCTGTGTGGTGTACCTGAGTACACAGACCGGATTGTGAAGTGTGATCAACATGAATGCACAGACTGGATTGTGAAGTGTGGTGTACCTGAGTACACAGACTGGATTGTGAAGTGTGATCAACCTGAGTGCACAGACTGGATTGTGAAGTGTGATGTACCGGAGTACATAGAATGGCTAGTGAAGAATGGTTTATCTGTGTACACAGACTGGATTGTGAAGTGTGGTCTACCAGAGTACACAGACTGGATTGTGAAGTGTGATATACCTGAGCAAAAAGACCGGATTGTGTTGATTGGTTTACTGAGTACACAAACTGGATTGTGATGTTTGATGTATCTGAGTACACAGACAGTATTGTGAAGTGTGATGTTCATGAGTACTCAGACTGGATTGTGAAATTTGATGTACCTGAGTACACAAACTGGATTGTGAAGTATGATGTACCTGACTACATAGATTGCAGTGAGAAGTGTGACGTAGCTGATTACACAGACTGGATTGTGAAGTGTGACGTACCTGAGTACCCAGACTGGAATTTGAAATGTGATATACCTGAGTACACAGAATGGATTATGAAGTGTGATGTACCTGAGTACACAGACTGGAATTTGAAATGTGATGTACCTGAGTACACAAACTGGTAAGTGAAGTGTGAACAACCTGAGTGCACAGACTGGATTGTGAAGTGTGATGTACCTGAGTACACAGATTGGATTGTGAAGAATGGTTTACCTGTGTACACAGACTGGATTGTGAACTGTGGTCTACCAGAGTACACAGACTGGATTGTGAAGTCTGATGTACCTGAGTACACACACTGGATTGTGATGTGTGATGTACCTGTGTACACATAGTGGATTGTGAAGTGTGACGTAGCTGAGTACAAAGACTGGATTGTGAAGGCTGATGTAGCTGTGTACACAGACTGGATTGGGAAATATGATGCACCTGAGTACACAGAGTGGATTGTGAAGTGTGATGTTCCTGAGTACAGAACTGGACTGTGAAATATGATGTACCTGAGTACACAGACTGGATTGTGAATTGTGATGTACCGGATTACACAGACTGGATTGTGAAGTGTGACGTAGCTGAGTAAACAGACTGGGTTGTGATGTGTGATGAACCGCAGTACGCAGAAAGGATTGTGAAAATTGATGCACCTGAGTACACAGACTGGATTGTGCAGTCTGATGTACCTGAGTATAGAGACTGGATTGTGAAATGTGATGTTCCTGAGTACACAGACTGGATTGTGAAGTGTGATGTACCTGAGTACACAGACTGGATTGTGAAATGTTATGTACCTGAGTACACAGACTGGATTGTGAAGTGTGATGTAGCTGAGTACACAGACTGGATTGTGAAATGTGATATACCTGAGTACACAGACTGGATTGTGATGTGTGGTGTACCTGAGTACACAAACTGGATTGTGAAGTGTCA
Source organism: Isurus oxyrinchus (assembly GCA_026770705.1). Classification (NCBI taxonomy): domain Eukaryota; kingdom Metazoa; phylum Chordata; class Chondrichthyes; order Lamniformes; family Lamnidae; genus Isurus; species Isurus oxyrinchus. Next base: position 39,322 of record JANJGN010001992.1, read on the forward strand.
TGTACCTGAGTACAAAGATTGGATTGTGTAGTGTGATGTACCTGTGTACACAGACTGGATTGTGAAGTGTGATGTTCCTGAGTACTCAGACTGGATTGTGAAGTGTGATGTACCTGAGTACACAAACTGGATTGTGAAGTGTGATGTACCTGAGTACACAGACTGGATAGTGAAGTGTGACATAGCTGAGTACACAGAATGGATTGTGAAGTGTGATGTACCTGAGTACACAGACTGGATTGTGAAGTGTGACGTAGCTGAGTACACAGACTGGATTGTGAAGTGTGATGTACCTGAGTACACAGACTGGATTGTGAAGTGTGATGTACCTGAGTACCCAGACTGGATTGTGAAATGTGATTACCTGAGTACACAGACTGGATTGTGAAGTGTGATGTACCTGATTACACCGACTGGATTGTGAAGTGTGATGTACCTGAGTACACAGACTGGATTGTGAAATGTGATGTACCTGAGTACACAGACTGGATTGTGAAGTGTGATGTACCTGAGTACACAGACTGGATTGTGAAGTGTGATTTACCTGAGTACTCAGACTGGATTGTGAAATGTGATATACCTGAGTACACAGATTGGATTGTGAAGTGTGATTTACCTGAGTACTCAGACTGGATTGTGAAATGTGATATACCTGAGTACACAGGCAGGATTGTGATGTGTGGTGTACCTGAAGGCACAAACTGGATTGTGAAGTGTGATCTACCTGAGTACACAGACTGGATTGTGAAATGTGATGTAACTGAGTACACAGACTGGATTGTGATGTGTGGTGTTCCTGAGTACACAAACTAGATTGTGAAATGTGATGTACCTCAGTACACAGACTAGATTGTGTAGTGTGATGTAGCTGAGTACACAGACTGGATTGTGAAATATGATGTACCTGAGTACACAGGCTGGATTGTGAAGTGTGATGTACCTGAGTACACAGACTGGATTGTGAAATTGTGAAGTGTGATGTACCTGAGTACACAGACTTGATTGTGAAGTGTGAAGAACCTGTGTACACAGACTGGATTGTGAAGTATGATGTTCGTGAGTAGAGATACTGGATTGTGATGATTGGTGTACCTGAGTGCATAAACTGGATTGTGAAGTGAGATGTATCTGAGTACAGAGTATGGAATGTAAACTGTGATGTACCTGAGTACACAGACTGGATTGTGAAGTGTGCTGTACCTGAGTACACAGACTGGATTGTGAAGTGTGATGTACCTGAGTACTCATGCAGGATTGTGAAGTGTGATGTACCGGACAACCACAGAATGGATTGAGAAGTGTGATGAACTTGAGTACACAAACTGGATTGTGATCTGTGGTGTACCTGATTACACAGACTGGATTGTGAAGTGTGATCAACCTGAGTACACAGACTGGATTTTGAAGTGTGATCAACCTGAGTGCACAGACTGGATTGTGAAGTGTGATGTACCTGAGTACACAGATTGGATTGTGAAGTCTGATGTACCTGAGTACACAGACTGGATTGTGAAGTGTGATGTACCTGTGTACACATAGTGGATGATGAAGTGTGACGTAGCTGAGTACAAAGACTGGATTGTGAAGGGTGATGTACCTGTGTACACTGACTGGATTGCGAAATAAGATGCACCTGAGTAACAGAGTGGATTGTGAAGTGTGATGTTCCTGAGTACAGAACTGGACTGTGAAATATGATGTACCTGAGTACACAGTCTGGATTGTGAATTGTGATGTACCAGATTACACAGACTGGATTGTGAAGTGTGACGTAGCTGACTAAATAGACTGGGTTATAATGTGTGATGAACCGGAGTACGCAGACTGGACTGTGAAATGTGATGTACATGAGTACACAGACTTGATTGTGAAATGTGATGCACCTGAGTACACAGACTGGATTGTGATGTGTGATATAGCTGTGTACACAGACTGGATTTTGAAATATGATGCACCTGAGTACACAGACTGGATTGTGAAGTCTGATGTACCTGAGTATAGAGACTGGATTGTGAAGTGTGATGTAACTGAGTACACAGACTGAATTGTGATGTGTGATGTACATCTGTACACAGACTGGACTGTGAAATGTGATGTACCTGAGTACACAAAGTGGATTGTGAAGTCTGATGTACCTGAGTACAAAGACTGGAATGTGAAGTGCGATGTACATGAGTACACAGACTGGATTGTGAAATGTGATATACCTGAGTACACAGAATGGATTGTCATGTGTGGTGTACCTGAGTACACGAACTGGATTGTGACGTGTGATATACCTGAGTACACAGACTGGATTGTGATGTGTGGTGTACCTGAGTACACAAACTGGATTGTGAAGTCTGATGTACCTGAGTACACAGACTGGATTGTGAAATGTGATGTACCTGAGTACACAGACTGGATTGTGAAGTGTGATGTACCTGATTACACCGACTGGATTGTGAAGTGTGGTGTACCTGAGTACACAGACTGGATTGTGAAATGTGATTACCTGAGTACACAGACTTGATTGTGAAGTGTGATGTACCTGAGTACACAGACTGGATTGTGAAGTGTGATATACCTGAGTACACAGACTGGATTGTGATGTGTGGTGTACCTGAGTGCACAAACTGGATTGTGAAGTGTGATGTACCTGAGAACACAGACTGGATTGTGATGTGTGGTGTTCCTGAGTACACAAACTGGATTGTGAAATGTGATGTGCCTCAGTACTCAGACTAGATTGTGTAGTGTGATGTAGCTGAGTACACAGACTGGATTGTGAAATATGATGTACCTGAGTACACAGGCTGGATTGTGAACTGTGATGTACCTGAGTACACAGAAAGGATTGTGAAGTTTGACGTAGCTGAGTACACAGACTGTATTGTGAATTGTGACGTAGCTGAGTACACAGACTTGATTGTGAAGTGTGAAGAACCTGAGTACACACACTGTATTGTGAATTGTGACGTAGCTGAGTACACAGACTTGATTGTGAAGTGTGAAGAACCTGTGTACACAGACTGGATGGTGAAGTATGACACTCCTGAGCAGAGATACTGGATTGTGATGATTGGTGTACCTGAGTGCATAAACTGGATTGTGAAGAGCTGAGTACACAGAATGGAATGTAAACTGTGATGTAACTGAGTACACAGACTGGATTGTGAAATGTGCTGTTCCTGAGTACACAGACTGGATTGTGAAGTGTGCTGTACCTGAGTACTCATGCAGGATTGTGATGTGTGATGTACCGGACAGCCACAGATTGGATTGAGAAGTGTGAATAACCTGTGTACACAGACTGGATTGTGAAGTGTGATCAACCTGAGTGCACAGACTGGATTGTGAAGTGTGATGTACCTGAGTACACAAACTGGATTGTGAAGTGTGATGGACCTGTGTACACATAGTGGATTGTGAAGTGTGACGTAGCTAAGTACAAAGACTGGATTGTGAAGGGTGATGTACCTGTGTACACAGACTGGATTGTGAAATATGATGTACCTGAGTACGCAGACTGGATTGTGAATTGTGATGTACCAGATTACACAGACTGGATTGTGAAGTGTGACGTAGCTGAGTAAACAGACTGGGTTGTGATGTGTGATGAACCGCGGTACGCAGAATGGACTGTGAAATATGATGTACCTGAGTACACAGACTTGATTGTGAAATGTGATGCACCTGAGTACACAGACTGGATTGTGATGTGTGATATAGCTGTGTACACAGACTCGATTTTGAAATATGATGCACCTGAGTACACAGACTGGATTGTGAAGTCTGATGTACCTGAGTATACAGACTGGATTGTGAAATGTGATGTACCTGAGTACAGAGACTGAATTGTGATGTGTGATGTACATATGTACACAGACTGGACTGTGAAATATGATGTATCTGAGTACACAAACTGGATTGTGAAATGTTATGTATCTGTGTGCACAGACTGGATTGTGAAGTGTGATGTACCTGAGTACACAGACTGGATTGTGATGTGTGGTGTTCCTGAGTACACAAACTGGATTGTGAAATGTGTTGTAGCTCAGTACACAGACTGGATTGTGTAATGTGATGTAGCTGAGTACACAGTCTGGATTGTGAAATATGATGTACCTGAGTACACAGACTGGATTGTGAAGTTTGACGTAGCTGAGTACACAGACTGTATTGTGAATTGTGACGTAACTGAGTACACAGACTGGATTGTGAAGTGTGAAGAACCTGTGTACACAGACTGGATGGTGAAGTATGATGTTCGTGAGTAGAGAGACTGGATTGTGATGATTGGTGTACCTGAGTGCATAAACTGGATTGTGAAGTATGATGTATCTGAGTACACAGACTGGATTGTGAAGTGTGATGTACCTGAGTACTCATGCAGGATTGTGAAGTGTGATGTACCGGACATCCACAGAATGGATTGTGTAGTGTGATGTACCTGAGTACACAGACTGGATTGTGCTGTGTGGTGTACCTGAGTACACAGACTGGATTGTGAAGTGTGATCAACATGAATGCACAGACTGGATTGTGAAGTGTGGTGTACCTGAGTACACAGACTGGATTGTGAAGTGTGATCAACCTGAGTGCACAGACTGGATTGTGAAGTGTGATGTACCGGAGTACATAGAATGGCTAGTGAAGAATGGTTTATCTGTGTACACAGACTGGATTGTGAAGTGTGGTCTACCAGAGTACACAGACTGGATTGTGAAGTCTGATGTACCTGAGTACACAAACTGGATTGTGAAGTGTGATATACCTGTGTACACATAGTGGATGGGGAAGTGTGACGTAGTTGAGTACAAAGACTGGATTGTGAAGGGTAATGTACCTGTGTACACAGACTGGATTGCGAAATAAGATGCACCTGAGTACACAGAGTGGATTGTGAAGTGTGATGTTCCTGAGTACAGAACTGGACTGTGAAATATGATGTACCTGAGTACACAGTCTGGATTGTGAATTGTGATGTACCAGATTACACAGACTGGATTGTGAAGTGTGACGTAGCTGAGTAAACAGACTGGGTTGTGATGTGTGATGAACCGGAGTACGCAGACTGGATTGTGAAATGTGATGTACCAGAGTACACAGACTTGATTGTGAAATGTGATGCACCTGAGTACACAGACTGGATTGTGTTGTGTGATGTACATCTGTACACAGACTGGACTGTGAAATGTGATGTACCTGTGTGCACAAACTGGATTGTGAGGTGTGATGTACCTGAGTACAAAGACTGGATTGTGAAGTGTGATGTACCTGAGTACACAGACTGGATTGTGAAATGTGATATACCTGAGTACACAGACTGGATTGTGATGTGTGATGTACCTGAGTACAAAGACTGGATTGTGAGGTGTGATGTACCTGAGTACACAAACTGGATTGTGAAGTGTGATGTACCTGAGTACACAGACTGGATTGTGAAATGTGATGTACCTGAGTACACAGACTGGATTGTGAAGTGTGATGTTCCTGAGTACACAGACTGGATTGTGAAGTGTGATGTACCTGAGTACACAGACTGCATTGTGAAATGTGATGTACCTGAGTACACAGACAGGATTATGAAGTGTGATGTACCTGAGTACTCAGACTGGATTGTGAAATGTGATATACCTGAGTACACAGGCAGGATTTTGATCTGTGGTGTACCTGAGTGCACAAACTGGATTGTGAAGTGTGATCTACCTGAGCACACAGATTGGATTGTGAAATGTGATGTACCTGAGTACACAGACTGGATTGTGATGTGTGGTGTTCCTGAGTACACAAACTGGATTGTGAAATGTGATGTACCTCAGTACACAGACTGGATAGTGAAGTTTGACGTAGCTGAGTACACAGACTGGATTGTGAATTGTGACGTAGCTGAGTACACAGACTGGATTGTGAAGTGTGATGTACCTGAGTACACAGACTTGATTTTGAAGTGTGAAGAACCTATGTACACAGACTGGATTGTGAAGTATGATGTTCGTGAGTAGAGAGACTGGATTGTGATGATTGGTGTTCCTGAGTGCATAAACTGGATTGTGAAGTGTGATCTGCCTGAGTACACAGACTGGATTGTGAAATGTCATATACCTGAGTACACAGACTGGATTGTGATGTGTGGTGTTCCTGAGTACACAAACTGGATTGTAAAATGTGATGTACCTCAGAACACAGACTAGATTGTGAAGTGTGATGTACCTGAGTACACAAACTCGATTGTGAAGTGTGATGTACCTGTGTACACAGACTGGATTTTGAAGTGTGATGTTCCTGAGTACTCAGAATGGTTTGTGAAATATGTTGTACCTGAGTACACAGGCTGGATTGTGAAGTGTGATGTACCTGAGTACACAGACTGGATTGTGAAGTGTGATGTACCTGCGTACACAGACTGGATTGTGAAGTGTGATGTACCTGCGTACACAGACTGGATTGTGAAGTTTGACATAGCTGAGTACAGAGACTGTATTGTGAATTGTGACGTACCTGAGTACACAGGCTTGATTGTGAAGTGTGATGTACCTGTGTACACAGACTGGATTGTGAAATATGATGCAACTATTTACAAAGACTGGATTGTGAAGTATGATGTTCCTGAGTAGAGAGACTGGAGTGAAATGATTGGTGTACCTGAGTGCACAAACTGGATTGTGAAGTGTGATGTATCTGAGTACACAGAATGGAATGTAAACTGTGATGTACCTGAGTACACAGACTGGATTGTGAAGTGTGCTGTACCTGAGTACACATGCAGGATTGTGAAGTGTGATGTCCCGGACAACCACAGATTGGATTGAGAAGTGCGATGAACCTGAGTACACAAACTGGATTGTGATGTCTGGTGTACCTGATTACACAGGCTGGATTGTGAAGTGTGATCAACCTGAGTGCACAGACTGGATTGTGAAGTGTGATGTACCTGAGTACACAGAGTGGATTGTGAAGTGTGATGTACCTGAGTACAGAGACTGGATTGTGAATTGTGATGTACCAGAGCACCCAGACTGGATTGTGAAGTGTGATGAACCGGAGTACGCAGACTGGACTGTGAAATGTGATATACCTGAGTACACACACTGTTTTTTGAAATGTGAAGCTCCTGAGTACACAGACTGGATTGTGAAGTGTGATGTACCTGAGTATACAGACTGGATTGTGAAATGTGATGTACCTGAGTACACAGACTGAATTGTGATGTGTGATGTACATCTGTACACAGACTGGACTGTGAAATGTGATGTACCTGAGAACACAAACTGGATTGTGAAATATTATGTACCTGAGTACACAGACTGGATTGTGAAGTGTGATGTACCTGAGTACACAGAATGGATTGTGAAATGTGATATACCTGAGTACACAGATTGGATTGTGATGTGTGGTGTACCTGAGTACACAAACTGGAATGTGAAGTGTGATGTACCTGAGTATACAGACTGGATTGTGAAATGTGATGTAGCTGAGTACACAGACTGAATTGTGATCTGTGATGTACATAAGTACAAAGACTGGACTGTGAAATGTGATGTACCTGAGTACACAAACTGGATTGTGAAATGTTATGTACAAAATTACACAGACTAGATTGTGAACTGTGATGTACCTGAGTACACAGACTGGATTGTGAAATGTGATATACCTGAGTACACAGACTGGATTGTGATGTGTGGTGTACCTGAGTACACAAACTGGATTGTGAAGTGTGATGTACCTGAGTACAAAGATTGGATTGTGAAGTGTGATGTACCTGTGTACACAGACTGGATTGTGAAGTGTGATGTTCCTGAGTACTCAGACTTAATTGTGAAATATGATGTACCTGAGTACACAAACTGGATTGTGAAGTGTGATGTACCTTAGTACACAGACTGGATTGTGAAGTGTGATATACCTGAGCAAAAAGACCGGATTGTGATGATTGGTTTACTGAGTACACAAACTGGATTGTGATGTTTGATGTATCTGAGTACACAGAGAGTATTGTGAAGTGTGATGTTCCTGAGTACTCAGACTGGATTGTGAAATTTGATGTACCTGAGTACACAGACTGGATTGTGAAGTTTGACGTAGCTGAGTAATCAGACAGGATTGTGAAGTGTGATGTACCTGTGTACAGAGAGTGGATTGTGAAATATGATGCACCTTTGTACACAGAGTGGATTGTGAAGTGTGATGTAAGTGTGTACACAGACTGGAGTGTGAAGTATGGTGTTCCTGAGTACAGAGATTGGATTCTGAAGTGTGATGTACCTGAGTACACAGACTGGATTGTGAAATGTGATATACCTGAGTACACAGACTGGATTGTCATGTGTGGTGTACCTGAGTACACGAACTGGATTGTGACGTGTGATATACCTGAGTACACAGACTGGATTGTGATGTGTGGTGTACCTGAGTACACAAACTGGATTGTGAAGTCTGATGTACCTGAGTACACAGACTGGATTGTGAAATGTGATGTACCTGAGTACACAGACTGGATTGTGAAGTGTGATGTACCTGATTACACCGACTGGATTGTGAAGTGTGGTGTACCTGAGTACACAGACTGGATTGTGAAATGTGATTACCTGAGTACACAGACTTGCTTGTGAAGTGTGATGTACCTGAGTACACAGACTGGATTGTGAAATGTGATATAGCTGAATACACAGGCAGGATTGTGATGTGTGGTGTACCTGAGTGCACAAACTGGATTGTGAAGTGTGATGTACCTGAGAACACAGACTGGATTGTGATGTGTGGTGTTCCTGAGTACACAAACTGGATTGTGAAATGTGATGTGCCTCAGTACTCAGACTAGATTGTGTCGTGTGATGTAGCTGAGTACACAGACTAGATTGTGAAATATGATGTACCTGAGTACACAGGCTGGATTGTGAACTGTGATGTACCTGAGTACACAGAAAGGATTGTGAAGTTTGACGTAGCTGAGTACACAGACTGTATTGTGAATTGTGACGTAGCTGAGTACACAGACTTGATTGTGAAGTGTGAAGAACCTGTGCACACAGACTGGATGGTGAAGTATGACACTCCTGAGCAGAGATACTGGATTGTGATGATTGGTGTACCTGAGTGCATAAACTGGATTGTGAAGAGCCTGAGTACACAGAATGGAATGTAAACTGTGATGTAACTGAGTACACAGACTGGATTGTGAAATGTGCTGTTCCTGAGTACACAGACTGGATTGTGAAGTGTGCTGTACCTGAGTACTCATGCAGGATTGTGATGTGTGATGTACCGGACAACCACAGATTGGATTGAGAAGTGTGAATAACCTGTGTACACAGACTGGATTGTGAAGTGTGATCAACCTGAGTGCACAGACTGGATTGTGAAGTGTGATGTACCTGAGTACACAAACTGGATTGTGAAGTGTCATGGACCTGTGTACACATAGTGGATTGTGAAGTGTGACGTAGCTAAGTACAAAGACTGGATTGTGAAGGGTGATGTACCTGTGTACACAGACTGGATTGTGAAGTGTGATGTTCCTGAGTACTCAGACTTAATTGTGAAATATGATGTACCTGAGTACACAAACTGGATTGTGAAGTGTGATGTACCTTAGTACACAGACTGGATTGTGAAGTGTGATATACCTGAGCAAAAAGACCGGATTGTGATGATTGGTTTACTGAGTACACAAACTGGATTGTGATGTTTGATGTATCTGAGTACACAGAGAGTATTGTGAAGTGTGATGTTCCTGAGTACTCAGACTGGATTGTGAAATTTGATGTACCTGAGTACACAGACTGGATTGTGAAGTTTGACGTAGCTGAGTAATCAGACAGGATTGTGAAGTGTGATGTACCTTTGTACAGAGAGTGGATTGTGAAATATGATGCACCTTTGTACACAGAGTGGATTGTGAAGTGTGATGTAAGTGTGTACACAGACTGGAGTGTGAAGTATGGTGTTCCTGAGTACAGAGATTGGATTCTGAAGTGTGATGTACCTGAGTACACAGACTGGATTGTGAAATGTGATATACCTGAGTACACAGACTGGATTGTCATGTGTGGTGTACCTGAGTACACGAACTGGATTGTGACGTGTGATATACCTGAGTACACAGACTGGATTGTGATGTGTGGTGTACCTGAGTACACAAACTGGATTGTGAAGTCTGATGTACCTGAGTACACAGACTGGATTGTGAAATGTGATGTACCTGAGTACACAGACTGGATTGTGAAGTGTGATGTACCTGATTACACCGACTGGATTGTGAAGTGTGGTGTACCTGAGTACACAGACTGGATTGTGAAATGTGATTACCTGAGTACACAGACTTGATTGTGAAGTGTGATGTACCTGAGTACACAGACTGGATTGTGAAATGTGATATAGCTGAATACACAGGCAGGATTGTGATGTGTGGTGTACCTGAGTGCACAAACTGGATTGTGAAGTGTGATGTACCTGAGAACACAGACTGGATTGTGAAGTGTGATGTGCCTCAGTACTCAGACTAGATTGTGTAGTGTGATGTAGCTGAGTACACAGACTGGATTGTGAAATATGATGTACCTGAGTACACAGGCTGGATTGTGAACTGTGATGTACCTGAGTACACAGAAAGGATTGTGAAGTTTGACGTAGCTGAGTACACGGACTGTATTGTGAATTGTGACGTAGCTGAGTACACAGACTTGATTGTGAAGTGTGAAGAACCTGTGTACACAGACTGGATGGTGAAGTATGACACTCCTGAGCAGAGATACTGGATTGTGATGATTGGTGTACCTGAGTGCATAAACTGGATTGTGAAGAGCCTGAGTACACAGAATGGAATGTAAACTGTGATGTAACTGAGTACACAGACTGGATTGTGAAATGTGCTGTTCCTGAGTACACAGACTGGATTGTGAAGTGTGCTGTACCTGAGTACTCATGCAGGATTGTGATGTGTGATGTACCGGACAACCACAGATTGGATTGAGAAGTGTGAATAACCTGTGTACACAGACTGGATTGTGAAGTGTGATCAACCTGAGTGCACAGACTGGATTGTGAAGTGTGATGTACCTGAGTACACAAACTGGATTGTGAAGTGTGACGTAGCTAAGTACAAAGACTGGATTGTGAAGGGTGATGTACCTGTGTACACAGACTGGATTGTGAAATATGATGTACCTGAGTACGCAGACTGGATTGTGAATTGTGATGTACCAGATTACACAGACTGGATTGTGAAGTGTGACGTAGCTGAGTAAACAGACTGGGTTGTGATGTGTGATGAACCGCGGTACGCAGACTGGACTGTGAAATATGATGTACCTGAGTACACAGACTTGATTGTGAAATGTGATGCACCTGAGTACACAGACTGGATTGTGATGTGTGATATAGCTGTGTACACAGACTCGATTTTGAAATATGATGCACCTGAGTACACAGACTGGATTGTGAAGTCTGATGTACCTGTGTATACAGACTGGATTGTGAAATGTGATGTACCTGAGTACAGAGACTGAATTGTGATGTGTGATGTACATATGTACACAGACTGGACTGTGAAATATGATGTATCTGAGTACACAAACTGGATTGTGAAATGTTATGTATCTGTGTGCACAGACTGGACTGTGAAGTGTGATGTACCTGAGTACACAGACTGGATTGTGATGTGTGGTGTTCCTGAGTACACAAACTGGATTGTGAAATGTGTTGTAGCTCAGTACACAGACTGGATTGTGTAATGTGATGTAGATGAGTACACAGTCTGGATTGTGAAATATGATGTACCTGAGTACACAGGCTGGATTGTGAAGTGTGATGTACCTGAGTACACAGACTGGATTGTGAAGTTTGACGTAGCTGAGTACACAGACTGTATTGTGAATTGTGACGTAACTGAGTACACAGACTGGATTGTGAAGTGTGAAGAACCTGTGTACACAGACTGGATGGTGAAGTATGATGTTCGTGAGTAGAGAGACTGGATTGTGATGATTGGTGTACCTGAGTGCATAAACTGGATTGTGAAGTATGATGTATCTGAGTACACAGACTGGATTGTGAAGTGTGATGTACCTGAGTACTCATGCAGGATTGTGAAGTGTGATGTACCGGACATCCACAGAATGGATTGTGTAGTGTGATGAACATGAGTACACAAACTGGATTGTGATGTGTGGTGTACCTGAGTACACAGACTGGATTGTGAAGTGTGATCAACATGAATGCACAGACTGGATTGTGAAGTGTGGTGTACCTGAGTACACAGACTGGATTGTGAAGTGTGATCAACCTGAGTGCACAGACTGGATTGTGAATTGTGATGTACCGGAGTACATAGAATGGCTAGTGAAGAATGGTTTATCTGTGTACACAGACTGGATTGTGAAGTGTGGTCTACCAGAGTACACAGACTGGATTGTGAAGTCTGATGTACCTGAGTACACAAACTGGATTGTGAAGTGTGATATACCTGTGTACACATAGTGGATGGGGAAGTGTGACGTAGTTGAGTACAAAGACTGGATTGTGAAGGGTAATGTACCTGTGTACACAGACTGGATTGCGAAATAAGATGCACCTGAGTACACAGAGTGGATTGTGAAGTGTGATGTTCCTGAGTACAGAACTGGACTGTGAAATATGATGTACCTGAGTACACAGTCTGGATTGTGAATTGTGATGTACCAGATTACACAGACTGGATTGTGAAGTGTGACGTAGCTGAGTAAACAGACTGGGTTGTGATGTGTGATGAACCGGAGTACGCAGACTGGATTGTGAAATGTGATGTACCTGAGTACACAGACTTGATTGCGAAATGTGATGCACCTGAGTACACAGACTGGATTGTGATGTGTGACGTACCTGAGTACACAGATTGGATTGTGAAGAATGGTTTACCTGTGTACACAGACTGGATTTTGAAATATGATGCACCTGAGTACACAGACTGGATTGTGAAGTCTGATGTACCTGAGTATAGAGACTGGATTGTGAAATGTGATGTAACTGAGTACACAGACTGAATTGTGATGTGTGATGTACATCTGTACACAGACTGGACTGTGAAATGTGATGTACCTGTGTGCACAAACTGGATTGTAAAGTGTGATGTTCCTGAGTACACAGACTGGATTGTGAAGTGTGATGTACCTGAGTACACAGACTGCATTGTGAAATGTGATGTACCTGAGTACACAGACAGGATTATGAAGTGTGATGTACCTGAGTACTCAGACTGGATTGTGAAATGTGATATACCTGAGTACACAGGCAGGATTTTGATCTGTGGTGTACCTGAGTACACAGACTGGATTGTGAAGTGTGATGTACCTGAGTACACAGACTGGATTGTGAAGTGTGATGTACCTGAGTACACAGACTGGATTGTGAAATGTGATGTACCTGAGTACACAGACTGGATTGTGATGTGTGGTGTTCCTGAGTACACAAACTGGATTGTGAAATGTGATGTACCTCAGTACACAGACTGGATAGTGAAGTTTGACGTAGCTGAGTACACAGACTGTATTGTGAATTGTGACGTAGCTGAGTACACAGACTGGATTGTGAAGTGTGATGTACCTGAGTACACAGACTTGATTTTGAAGTGTGAAGAACCTATGTACACAGACTGGATTGTGAAGTATGATGTTCGTGAGTAGAGAGACTGGATTGTGACGATTGGTGTTCCTGAGTGCATAAACTGGATTGTGAAGTGTGATCTGCCTGAGTACACAGACTGGATTGTGAAATGTCATATACCTGAGTACACAGACTGGATTGTGATGTGTGGTGTTCCTGAGTACACAAACTGGATTGTAAAATGTGATGTACCTCAGAACACAGACTAGATTGTGAAGTGTGATATACCTGCGTACATAGACTGGATTGTGAAGTGTGATGTACCTGCGTACACAGACTGGATTGTGAAGTTTGACATAGCTGAGTACAGAGACTGTATTGTGAATTGTGACGTACCTGAGTACACAGGCTTGATTGTGAAGTGTGATGTACCTGTGTACACAGACTGGATTGTGAAATATGATGCAACTATTTACAAAGACTGGATTGTGAAGTATGATGTTCCTGAGTAGAGAGACTGGAGTGAAATGATTGGTGTACCTGAGTGCACAAACTGGATTGTGAAGTGTGATGTATCTGAGTACACAGAATGGAATGTAAACTGTGATGTACCTGAGTACACAGACTGGATTGTGAAGTGTGCTGTACCTGAGTACACATGCAGGATTGTGAAGTGTGATGTACCGGACAACCACAGATTGGATTGAGAAGTGCGATGAACCTGAGTACACAAACTGGATTGTGATGTCTGGTGTACTTGATTACACAGACTGGATTGTGAAGTGTGATCAACCTGAGTGCACAGAATGGATTGTGAAGTGTGGTCTACCAGAGTACACAGACTGGATTGTGAAGTCTGATGTACCTGAGTACACAAACTGGATTGTGAAGTGTGATATACCTGTGTACACATAGTGGATGGGGAAGTGTGACGTAGTTGAGTACAAAGACTGGATTGTGAAGGGTAATGTACCTGTGTACACAGACTGGATTGCGAAATAAGATGCACCTGAGTACACAGAGTGGATTGTGAAGTGTGATGTTCCTGAGTACAGAACTGGACTGTGAAATATGATGTACCTGAGTACACAGTCTGGATTGTGAATTGTGATGTACCAGATTACACAGACTGGATTGTGAAGTGTGACGTAGCTGAGTAAACAGACTGGGTTGTGATGTGTGATGAACCGGAGTACGCAGACTGGATTGTGAAATGTGATGTACCTGAGTACACAGACTTGATTGCGAAATGTGATGCACCTGAGTACACAGACTGGATTGTGATGTGTGACGTACCTGAGTACACAGATTGGATTGTGAAGAATGGTTTACCTGTGTACACAGACTGGATTTTGAAATATGATGCACCTGAGTACACAGACTGGATTGTGAAGTCTGATGTACCTGAGTATAGAGACTGGATTGTGAAATGTGATGTAACTGAGTACACAGACTGAATTGTGATGTGTGATGTACATCTGTACACAGACTGGACTGTGAAATGTGATGTACCTGTGTGCACAAACTGGATTGTAAAGTGTGATGTTCCTGAGTACACAGACTGGATTGTGAAGTGTGATGTACCTGAGTACACAGACTGCATTGTGAAATGTGATGTACCTGAGTACACAGACAGGATTATGAAGTGTGATGTACCTGAGTACTCAGACTGGATTGTGAAATGTGATATACCTGAGTACACAGGCAGGATTTTGATCTGTGGTGTACCTGAGTGCACAAACTGGATTGTGAAGTGTGATCGACCTGAGCACACAGATTGGATTGTGAAATGTGATGTACCTGAGTACACAGACTGGATTGTGATGTGTGGTGTTCCTGAGTACACAAACTGGATTGTGAAATGTGATGTACCTCAGTACACAGACTGGATAGTGAAGTTTGACGTAGCTGAGTACACAGACTGTATTGTGAATTGTGACGTAGCTGAGTACACAGACTGGATTGTGAAGTGTGATGTACCTGAGTACACAGACTTGATTTTGAAGTGTGAAGAACCTATGTACACAGACTGGATTGTGAAGTATGATGTTCGTGAGTAGAGAGACTGGATTGTGACGATTGGTGTTCCTGAGTGCATAAACTGGATTGTGAAGTGTGATCTGCCTGAGTACACAGACTGGATTGTGAAATGTCATATACCTGAGTACACAGACTGGATTGTGATGTGTGGTGTTCCTGAGTACACAAACTGGATTGTAAAATGTGATGTACCTCAGAACACAGACTAGATTGTGAAGTGTGATATACCTGCGTACATAGACTGGATTGTGAAGTGTGATGTACCTGCGTACACAGACTGGATTGTGAAGTTTGACATAGCTGAGTACAGAGACTGTATTGTGAATTGTGACGTACCTGAGTACACAGGCTTGATTGTGAAGTGTGATGTACCTGTGTACACAGACTGGATTGTGAAATATGATGCAACTATTTACAAAGACTGGATTGTGAAGTATGATGTTCCTGAGTAGAGAGACTGGAGTGAAATGATTGGTGTACCTGAGTGCACAAACTGGATTGTGAAGTGTGATGTATCTGAGTACACAGAATGGAATGTAAACTGTGATGTACCTGAGTACACAGACTGGATTGTGAAGTGTGCTGTACCTGAGTACACATGCAGGATTGTGAAGTGTGATGTACCGGACAACCACAGATTGGATTGAGAAGTGCGATGAACCTGAGTACACAAACTGGATTGTGATGTCTGGTGTACTTGATTACACAGACTGGATTGTGAAGTGTGATCAACCTGAGTGCACAGAATGGATTGTGATGTGTGATGTACCTGAGTACACAGACTGGATTGTGAAGTGTGATCAACCTGAGTGCACAGAATGGATTGTGATGTGTGATGTACCTGAGTACACAGACTGGATTGTGATGTGTGGTGTACCTGAGTACACAGACTGGATTGTGAAGTGTGATCAACCTGAGTGCACAGAATGGATTGTGATGTGTGATGTACCTGAGTACACAGACTGGATTGTGAAGTGTGATGTACCTGAGTACACAGACTGGATTGTGAAGTGTGATGTACCTGAGTATACAGACTGGATTGTGAAATGTGATGTAGCTGAGTACACAGACTGAATTGTGATCTGTGATGTACATAAGTACAAAGACTGGACTGTGAAATGTGATGTACCTGAGTACACAAACTGGATTGTGAAATGTTATGTACAAAATTACACAGACTAGATTGTGAACTGTGATGTACCTGAGTACACAGACTGGATTGTGAAATGTGATATACCTGAGTACACAGACTGGATTGTGATGTGTGGTGTACCTGAGTACACAAACTGGATTGTGAAGTGTGATGTACCTGAGTACAAAGATTGGATTGTGAAGTGTGATGTACCTGTGTACACAGACTGGATTGTGAAGTGTGATGTACCTGAGTATACAGACTGGATTGTGAAATGTGATGTAGCTGAGTACACAGACTGAATTGTGATCTGTGATGTACATAAGTACAAAGACTGGACTGTGAAATGTGATGTACCTGAGTACACAAACTGGATTGTGAAATGTTATGTACAAAATTACACAGACTAGATTGTGAACTGTGATGTACCTGAGTACACAGACTGGATTGTGAAATGTGATATACCTGAGTACACAGACTGGATTGTGATGTGTGGTGTACCTGAGTACACAAACTGGATTGTGAAGTGTGATGTACCTGAGTACAAAGATTGGATTGTGAAGTGTGATGTACCTGTGTACACAGACTGGATTGTGAAGTGTGATGTTCCTGAGTACTCAGACTTAATTGTGAAATATGATGTACCTGAGTACACAAACTGGATTGTGAAGTGTGATGTACCTTAGTACACAGACTGGATTGTGAAGTGTGATATACCTGAGCAAAAAGACCGGATTGTGATGATTGGTTTACTGAGTACACAAACTGGATTGTGATGTTTGATGTATCTGAGTACACAGAGAGTATTGTGAAGTGTGATGTTCCTGAGTACTCAGACTGGATTGTGAAATTTGATGTACCTGAGTACACAGACTGGATTGTGAAGTTTGACGTAGCTGAGTAATCAGACAGGATTGTGAAGTGTGATGTACCTGTGTACAGAGAGTGGATTGTGAAATATGATGCACCTTTGTACACAGAGTGGATTGTGAAGTGTGATGTAAGTGTGTACACAGACTGGAGTGTGAAGTATGGTGTTCCTGAGTACAGAGATTGGATTCTGAAGTGTGATGTACCTGAGTACACAGACTGGATTGTGAAGTGTGCAGTACCTGAGTACCCAGACTTGATTGTGAATTGTGATATACCTGAGAACATAGCCTGGATTGTGAAATATGATGTACCAGAGTACACAGACTGGATTGTGAAGTGCGATCAACCCGAGTACACAGAGTGGATTGTGAAGTGAGATGTACCTGAGCACAAAGACTGGATTGTGATGATTGGTGTACTGAGTACACAAACTGGATTGTGATGTTTGATATACCTGAGTGCACAGACTGTTTTGTGAAGTGTGATGTTCCTGAGTACTCAGACTGGATTGTGAAATTTGATGTACCTGAGTACACAAACTCGATTGTGAAGTGTGATGTACCTGAGTACACAGAACGCATTGTGAAGTGTGATGTAGCTGATTACACAGACTGGATTGTGAAGTGTCATGTAGCTGAGTACACAGACTGGATCGTGATGTGTGATGTACCTGTGTACACAGACTGGATTGTGAAATATGATGCACCTGAGTACACAGACTGGATTGTGAAGTGTGATGTACTTGTGCACACAGACTGGATGGTGAAGTATGGTGTTCCTGAGTACAGAGACTGGATTGTGAAGTGTGATGTACCTGAGCACAAAGACTGGATTGTGATGATTGGTGTACTGAGTACACAAAGTGGATTGTGATGTTTGATGTACCTGAGTACACAGACTGGATTGCGAAGTGTGATTTACCTGAGTACACAGACTGGTTTGTGATGTGTGATGTACCTGAGTACACAGACTGGATTGTGAAATGTGATGTACCTGTGTACATAGACTGGATTGTGAAATCTGATGTTCCTGAGTACACAGACTGTATTGTGAAGTGTGATGTACCTGAGTACACAGACTGGAATGTGAAGTGTGATGTACCTGAGTACACAGAATGGATTGTGAAGTGTGGTGTACCTGCGTACACAGCCTTGATTGTGTAATATGATGCACCTGAGTACACAAACTCGATTGTGAAGTATGATGTACCTGTGTACACAGACTGGATTTTGAAGTGTGATGTTCCTGAGTACTCAGACTGGTTTGTGAAATATGATGTACCTGAGTACACAGGCTGGATTGTGAAGTGTGATGTACCTGCGTACACAGACTGGGTTGTGAAGTTTGACATTGCTGAGTACACAGACTGTATTGTGAATTGTGACGTAGCTGAGTACACAGACTTGATTGTGAAGTGTGATGTACCTGTGTACACAGACTGGATTGTGAAATATGATTCAACTATTTACACAGACTGGATTGTGAAGTATGATGTTCCTGAGTAGAGAGACTGGATTGTGAAATCTGATGTACATGAGTCCACAGACTGGATTATGAAGTGAGATCAACCCGAGTACACAGACTGGATTGTGAAGTGTGATGTACCTGAGCACAAACACTGGATTGTGATGATTGGTGTACTGAGTACACAAAGTGGATTGTGATGTGTGATGTACCTGAGTTCACCGACTTGATTGCAAACTGTGATGTCCCCGAGTGCACAGCATGGATTGTGAAGTGTGATGTACCTGAGTACACAGATTGGATTGTGAAGTGTGATCAACCTGAGTACACAAACTGGATTGTGAAGTGTGATGTACCTGAGTACACAGACTGGATTGTGAAGTGTGACGTAGCTGAGTACACAGACTGGATTGTGAAGTGTAATGTACCTGTGTACACAGACTGGATTGTGAAATATGATGCATCTGAGTACACAGACTGGATTTTGAAGTGTGATGTAACTGTGTACATAGATTGGATTGTGAAGTGTGATGTTCCTGAGTACACAGACTGGATTGTGAAGTGTGATGCACCTGAGTATACGAAGTGGATTGTGAATTGTGATGTACCAGAGTACACAGACTGGATTGTGAAGTGTGACTTAGCTGAGTACACAGACTGGATTGTGAAGTGTGATGTACCTGTGTACACAGACTGGATTGTGAAATATGATGCACCTGAGTACACAGACTGGATTGTGAAGTCTGATGCACCTTAGTACACAGACTGAATTGTGAAATGTTATGTACCTGAGTACACAGACTGGATTGTGAAATGTGATGTACCTGAGTACACAGAATGGATTGTGAAATGTGATGTACCTGAGTACACAGACCAGATTGTGATGCGTCGAGTACCTGAGTACACAAACTGGATTGTGAAGTGTGATGTACCTGAGTGCACAGACTGGATTTTGACATGTGATATACCTGAGTACACAGACTGTATTGTGATGTGTGGTGTTCATGCGTACACAAACTGGATTGTGAAATGTGATGTAGCTCAGTACACAGACTAGATTGTGAAGTGTGATGTACCTGAGTACACAGACTGGATTGTGAAGTGTGATGAACCTGACTACACAGACTGGATTGTGAAGTGTGATGTACCTGAGTACACAGAATGGATTGTGAAATGTGATATACCTGAGTACACAGACTAGATTGTGATGCGTCGAGAACCTGAGTACACAAACTGGATTGTGAAGTGTGATGAACCTGAGTACACAGACTGGATTTTGACATGTGATATGCCTGAGTACACAGACTGTATTGTGATGTGTGGTGTTCATGTGTACACAAACTGCATTGTGAAATGTGATGTACCTCAGTACACAGACTAGATTGTGAAGTGTGATGTGCCTGCGTACACAGACTGGAGTGTGAAATATTATGCACCTGAGTACACAAACTCGATTGTGAAGTGTGATGTACCTGTGTACACAGACAGGATTGTGAAGTGTGATGTTCCTGAGTTCTCAGACTGGATTGTGAAGTGTGATGAACCTGACTACACAGACTTGAGTGTGAAGTGTGATGTACCTGACTACACAGACTGGATTGTGAAATGTGATATACCTGAGTACACAGACAGGATTGTGATGTGTGGTGTTCGTGGGTACACAAACTGGATTGTGAAATGTGATGTACCTCAGTACACAGACTGGTTTGTGAAGTATGATGTAGCTGAGTACACAAACTGGATTTTGAAGTGTAATGTACCTGTGTACACAGACTGGATTGTGAAATATGATGCACCTGAGTACACAGACTGGATTTTGAAGTGTGATGTAACTGTGTACACAGATTGGATTGTGAAGTGTGATGTTCCTGAGTACACAGACTGGGTTGTGAAATGTGATGTACCTGAGTACACAGACTGGATTGTGAAATATGATGTACCTGAGTATACAAACTCGATTGTGAATTGTGATGTACCTATGTACACAGATTGGATTGTGAAGTGTGATGTTCCTGAGTACACAGACTGTTTTGTGAAATATGATGCACCTGTGTACACAGACTGGATTGTGAAATATGATGTTCCTGAGTAGAGAGACTGGAATGTTATGATTGGTGTAACTGAGTGCACAAACTGGATTGTGAAGTGTGATGTACCTGAGTACAAATACTGGATTGTGAAGTGTGATGTACCTGAGTACACAGACTGGATTGTGCAGTGTGATATACCTGAGTACACAGACTGGATTGTGAAGTGTAATGTACCTGTGTACACACACTGCACTGTGAAGTGTGATGCACCTGAGTACACAGATTGGATTGTGAAGTGTGATGTTCCTGAGAACAGAGAAGAGATTGTGAAGTGTGATGTACCTGAGTACACAGACTGGATTGTGAAGTGTGATGTACCTGAGTACACAGACTGGATTGTGAAGTGTGATGTACCTGAGTACACAGACTGGATTGTGAAATATGATGTACCTGAGTACACAGACTGGATTGTGAAGTGTGATGTACCTGAGTACACAGACTGGATTGTGAAGTGTGATGTACCTGAGTAGAGAGAATGGAATGTAAATTGTGATGTACCTGAGTACACAGACTGGATTGTGAAGTGTGATGTACCTGAGTACACAGACTGTATGGTGAAGTGTGATGTACCTGAGTACTCATGTAGGATTTTGAAGTGTGATGTACCTGATTACAGAGACTGGATTGTGAAGTGTGATGTACCTGAGTACACAGACTTGATTGTGAAGTGTGAAGTACCTGTGTTCACAGACTGGATTGTGAAATATGATGCACCTATTTACACAGACTGGATTGTGAAGTATGATGTTCCTGAGTAGAGAGACTGGAGGGTGATGATTGGTGTACCTGAGTGCACAAACTTGATTGTGAAGTGTGATGTATCTGAGTACACAGAATGGAATGTAAACTGTGATGTACCTGAGTACACAGACTGGATTGTGAAGTGTGATGTACCTGAGTACACAGATTGGATTGTGAAGTGTGATGTACCTGAGTACTCATGCAGGATTGTGAAGTGTGATGTACCTGAGTACACAGACTGGATTGTGAAGTGTGATGTTCCTGTGTACAGAGAAGTGATTGTGAAATATGATGTACCTGAGTATACAAACTGGTTTGTGAATTGTGATGTACTAGAGTACAAAGACAGGATTGTGAAGTGTGACTTTGCTGAGTACACAGACTGGATTGTGAACTGTGATGTACCTGAGTATACAGACTGGATTGTGAAATGTGATGTACATGAGTACACAGACTGGATTGTCAAGTGTGATGTACCTGAGTACACAGACTGGATAGTGAAATGTGATGTACCTGAGTACATAGACAGGATTGTGATGTGTGGTGTACCTGAGTACAGAAACTGGATTGTGAAGTGTGATGTACCTGAGGACAGAGACTGGATTTTGAAATGTGATATACCTGAGTACACAGACTGGATTGTGAAGTGTGGTGTACCTGAGTACACAAACTGGTTTGTGAAATGTGATGCACCTCAGTACACAGACTGTATTGTGATTTGTGATGTACCTGAGTACACAGACTGGATTGTGAAATATGATGCACCTTAGTACACAGGCTGGATTGTGAAGTGTGATGTACCTGAGTACACAGACTTGATTGTGAAGTGTGAAGAACCTGTGTACACAGACTGGATTGTGAAATATGATGCACCTATTTACACAGACTGGATTGTGAAGTATGATGTTCCTGTGTAGAGAGACTGGAGTGTGATGATTGGTGTACCTGAGTGCACAAACTGGATTGTGAAGTGTGATGTACCTGAGTACACAGACTGGATTGTGATGATTGGTGTACCTGAGTGCACAAACTGGATTGTGAAGTGTGATGTAACTGAGTACACAGAATGGATTGTGAAGTGTGATGTACCTGAGTACACAGACTGGATTGTGAAGTGTGGTGTACCTGAGTACACAGACTGTATGCTGAAGTGTGATGTACCTGAGGACTCATGTAGGATTTTGAAGTGTGATGTATCTGAGTACACAGACTGGATTGTGAAGTGTGGTGTACCTGAGTACACAGACTGGATTGTGAAGTGTGACGTAGCTGGGTACACAAAATGGATTGTGATGTGTGGTGTGCCTGATTACAGAGACGGGATTGTGAAGTGTGATGTACCTGAGTACACAGACTTGATTGTGAAGTGTGAAGTACCTGTGTACACAGACTGGATTGTGAAGTGTGATGGACCTGAGTAAACAGACTGGATTGTGACGTGTGATGTACCTGAGTACACAGACTGGAATGTGAAGTGTGATGTACCGGACTGCCTCAGATTGGATTGTGAATTGTGATGAACCTGAGTACACAAACTGGATTGTGATGTGTGGTGTACCTGATTACACTGACTTTTTGTGAAGTGTGATCAACCTGAGTACATGAACTGGATTGTGAAGTGTGATGTAGCTGAGTATACAGACTGCATTGTGAAGTGTGACGTAGCTGAGTACACAAACTGGATTGTGATGTGTGGTGTACCTGATTACACTGACTTTTTGTGAAGTGTGATCAACCTGAGTACATGAACTGGATTGTGAAGTGTGATGTAGCTGAGTATACAGACTGCATTGTGAAGTGTGATGTACCTGAGTACACAGACATGATTGTGAAGTGCAATGTACCTGTGTACACAGACTGGATTGTGAAATGTGATGTACCTGAGTACACAGACTGGATTTTGATGAGTGATGTACCTGAGTACACCGACTGGATTGTGAAATGTGATGTACCTGAGTACACCGACTGGATTGTGAAATGTGATGTTCCTGATTACACCGACTGGATTGTGATGTGTGGTGTACCTGAGTACACAAACTGGATTGTGAAGTGTGATGTACCTGAATACACAGATTGGTTTTTGAAATGTGATATACCTGAGTACACAGACTGGATTGTGATGTGTGGTGTTCCTGAATACAGAAACTGGATTGTGAAATGTGATGTACCTCAGTACACAGACTAGATTGTGAAGTGTGATGTACCTGAGAACACAGAATGGATTGTGAAGTGTGATGTACCTGAGTACACAGACTGGATTGTGATGTGTGGTGTACCTGAGTACACAGACTTGATTGTGAAGTGTGAAGTACCTGTGTACACAGACTGGATTGTGAAATATGATGTTCCTGAGTAGAGGGACTGGATTGTGAAGTGTGATGTACCTGAGTACACAGAATGGATTGTGAAGTGTGATGTACCTGGGTACACAGAATGGAATGTGAAGTGTGATGTACCTGAGGACACAGACTGGATTGTGAAGTGTGATGTACCTGAGTACACAGACTGGATTGTGAAGTGTGATGTACCTGAGTGCACAGACTGGATTGTGAAGTGTGATGTATCTGAGTACAAAGACTGGATTGTGAAGTGTGATGTACCTGAGTACACAGACTGGATTGTGAAATGTGATGTACCTGAGTACACAGACTGGATTGTCTAGTGTGATGTACTTGAGTACGCATGCAGGATTGTGAAGTGTGATGTACCTGAGTACACAGACTGAATTGTGAAGTGTGATGTCCCTGAGTGCACAGACTGGATTGTGAAGTGTGATGTACCTGAGTACACAGACTGGATTGTGATGTGTGGTGTACCTGAGTACACAGACTGGATTGTGAAGTTTGATGTACCTGAGTACACAGACTGGATTGTGAAATGTGATGTACCTGAGTACACCGACTGGATTGTGAAATGTGATGTTCCTGATTACACCGACTGGATTGTGATGTGTGGTGTACCTGAGTAGACAAACTGGATTGTGAAGTGTGATGTACCTGAATACACAGATTGGTTTTTGAAATGTGATATACCTGAGTACACAGACTGGATTGTGATGTGTG
Organism: Isurus oxyrinchus; assembly: GCA_026770705.1. NCBI lineage: Eukaryota > Metazoa > Chordata > Chondrichthyes > Lamniformes > Lamnidae > Isurus > Isurus oxyrinchus. The sequence goes on from JANJGN010001992.1 coordinate 64,284, forward strand.
GTGTTCCTGAATACAGAAACTGGATTGTGAAATGTGATGTACCTGAGTACACAGACTGGATTGTGAAGTGTGATGTACCTGAGTGCACAGACTGGATTGTGAAGTGTGATGTATCTGAGTACACAGACTGGATTGTGAAGTGTGATGTACCTGAGTACACAGACTGGATTGTGAAGTGTGATGTACCTGAGTACACAGACTGGATTGTGAAGTTTGATGTACCTGAGTACACAGACTGGATTGTGAAGTGTGATGTACCTGAGTACACAGACTGGATTGTGAAGTGTGATGTACCTGAGTACACAGACTGGATTGTGAAGTGTGATGTACCTGAGTACACAGACAGGATTGTGAAGTGTGATGTACCTGAGTACACAGACTGGATGGTGAAGTGTGATGTACCTGAGTCCTCATGCAGGATTGTGAAGTGTGATGTACCGGACTACAACAGATTCGATTGTGAAGTGTGGTGTACCTGAGTACACAGATTGATTGTGAAGTGTGATCAACCTGAGTACACAGACTGGATTGTGATGTGTCGTGTACCTGATTACACCGACTGGATTGTGAAGTGTGATGTACCTGAGTTCACAGACTTGATTGTGAAGTGTGAAGTACCTGTCTACACAGACTGGATTGTGAAATGTGATGTACTTGAGTACTCATGCAGGATTGTGAAGTGTCATGTACCTGAGTACACAGACTGGATTGTGAAGTGTGATGTACCTGAGTACACAGACTGGATTGTGAAATGTGATGTACCTGAGTACACAGACTGGATTATGAAGTGTGATGTACTTGAGTACTCATGCAGGATTGTGAAGTGTGATATACCTGAGTACACAGACTGGATTGTGAATTGTGATGTACCTGAGTACACATACTGGATTGTGACGTGTGATGTACCTGAGTACTCATTCAGGATTGTGAAGTGTGATGTACCTGAGTACACAGACTGGATTGTGAAGTGTGACGTACCTGTGTACACAGACTGGATTGTGAAATGTGACTTAGCTGAGTACACAGACTGGGTTGTGAATTCTGATGTACCTGAGTATTCAGACTGGATTGTGAAAAGTGATGTACCTGAGTCCACAGACTGGATTGTGAAGTGTGATATACCTGAGTACACAGACTGGATTGTGAAGTGTGATGTTCCTGAGTACTCAGACTGTTTTGTGAAATATGATGTACCTGAGTACACAGACTGGATAGTGAAATGTGATGTACCTGAGTACAGAAACTGGATTGTGAAGTGTGATGTACCTGAGTACACAGACTGGATTTTGAAATGTGATATACCTGAGTACACAGACTGGATTGTGAAGTGTGGTGTACCTGAGTACACAAACTGGTTTGTGAAATGTGATGTACCTCAGTACACAGACTGTATTGTGATTTGTGATGTACCTGAGTACACAGACTGGATTGTGAAATATGATGCACCTTAGTACACAGGCTGGATTGTGAAGTGTGATGTACCTGAGTACACAGACTTGATTGTGAAGTGTGAAGACCCTGTGTACACAGACTGGATTGTGAAATATGATGCACCTATTTACACAGACTGGATTGTGAAGTATGATGTTCCTGTGTAGAGAGACTGGAGTGTGATGATTGGTGGACCTGAGTGCACAAACTGGATTGTGAAGTGTGATGTATCTGAGTACACAGAATGGATTGTGAAGTGTGATGTACCTGAGTACACAGACTGGATTGTGAAGTGTGATGTACCTGAGGACTCATGTAGGATTTTGAAGTGTGATGTATCTGAGTACACAGAATGGATTGTGAAGTGTGATGTACCTGAGTACACAGACTGGATTGTGAAGTGTGGTGTACCTGAGTACACAGACTGTATGCTGAAGTGTGATGTACCTGAGGACTCATGTAGGATTTTGAAGTGTGATGTACCTGAGTGCACTGACTGGATTGTGAAGTGTGATGTTCCTGAGTACACAGACTGGATTGTGAAGTGTGACGTAGCTGGGTACACAAAATGGATTGTGATGTGTGGTGTACCTGATTGCAGAGACTGGATTGTGAAGTGTGATGTACCTGAGTACACAGACTTGATTGTGAAGTGTGAAGTACCTGTGTACACAGACTGGATTGTGAAGTGTGATGGACCTGAGTAAACAGACTGGATTGTGACGTGTGATGTACCTGAGTACACAGACTGTATGCTGAAGTGTGATGAACCTGAGTACACAGACTGGATTGTGAAGTGTGATGTTCCTGAGTACACAGACTGGATTGTGAAGTGTGACGTAGCTGGGTACACAAAATGGATTGTGATGTGTGGTGTACCTGATTACAGAGACTGGATTGTGAAGTGTGATGTACCTGAGTACACAGACTTGATTGTGAAGTGTGAAGTACCTGTGTACACAGACTGGATTGTGAAGTGTGATGGACCTGAGTAAACAGACTGGATTGTGACGTGTGATGTACCTGAGTACACAGACTGGAATGTGAAGTGTGATGTACCGGACTGCCTCAGATTGGATTGTGAATTGTGATGAACCTGAGTACACAAACTGGATTGAGATGTGTGGTGTACCTGATTACACTGACTTTTTGTGAAGTGTGATCAACCTGAGTACATGAACTGGATTGTGAAGTGTGATGTACCTGAGTACACAGACTGGATTTTGATGAGTGATGTACCTGAGTACACCGACTGGATTGTGAAATGTGATGTACCTGAGTACACCGACTGGATTGTGAAATGTGATGTTCCTGATTACACCGACTGGATTGTGATGTGTGGTGTACCTGAGTACACAAACTGGATTGTGAAGTGTGATGTACCTGAATACACAGATTGGTTTTTGAAATGTGATATACCTGAGTACACAGACTGGATTGTGATGTGTGGTGTTCCAGAATACAGAAACTGGATTGTGAAATGTGATGTACCTCAGTACACAGACTAGATTGTGAAGTGTGATGAACCTGAGTACACAGAATGGATTGTGAAGTGTGATGTACCTGAGTACACAGACTGGATTGTGATGTGTGGTGTACCTGAGTACACAGACTTGATTGTGAAGTGTGAAGTACCTGTGTACACAGACTGGATTGTGAAATATGATGTTCCTGAGTAGAGGGACTGGATTGTGAAGTGTGATGTACCTGAGTACACAGAATGGATTATGAAGCGTGATGAACTTGAGTACTAATGGAGGATTGTGAAGTGTGATGTACCTGAGTACACAGAATGGATTGTGAAGTGTGATGTACATGGGTACACAGAATGGAATGTGAAGTGTGATGTACCTGAGTACACAGACTGGATTGTGAAGTGTGATGTACCTGAGTACACAGACTGTATTGTGAAGTGTGATGTACCTGAGTACACAGACTGGATTGTGAAATATGATGTACCTGAGTACTCAGACTGGATTGTGAAGTGTGATGTACCTGAATACACAGACTGGATTGTGAAGTGTGATGTACCTGAGTACACAGACTGGATTGTGAAGTGTGATGTACCTGAGTACACAGACTGGATTGTGAAGTGTGATGTATCTGAGTACACAGACTGGATTGTGAAGTGTGATGTACCTGAGTACACAGACAGGATTGTGAAGTGTGATGTACCTGAGTACACAGACTGGATGGTGAAGTGTGATGTACCTGAGTACACAGACTGGATTGTGAAGTGTGATGTACCTGAGTACACAGACTGGATTGTGAAGTGTGATGTTCCTGAGTACACAGACTGGATTGTGAAGTGTGACGTAGCTGGGTACACAAAATGGATTGTGATGTGTGGTGTACCTGATTACAGAGACTGGATTGTGAAGTGTGATGTACCTGAGTACACAGACTTGATTGTGAAGTGTGAAGTACCTGTGTACACAGACTGGATTGTGAAGTGTGATGGACCTGAGTAAACAGACTGGATTGTGACGTGTGATGTACCTGAGTACACAGACTGGAATGTGAAGTGTGATGTACCGGACTGCCTCAGATTGGATTGTGAATTGTGATGAACCTGAGTACACAAACTGGATTGTGATGTGTGGTGTACCTGATTACACTGACTTTTTGTGAAGTGTGATCAACCTGAGTACATGAACTGGATTGTGAAGTGTGATGTAGCTGAGTATACAGACTGGATTGTGAAGTGTGACGTAGCTGAGTACACAGACATGATTGTGAAGTGAAATGTACCTGTGTACACAGACTGGATTGTGAAATGTGATGTACCTGAGTACACAGACTGGATTTTGATGAGTGATGTACCTGAGTACACCGACTGGATTGTGAAATGTGATGTACCTGAGTACACCGACTGGATTGTGAAATGTGATGTTCCTGATAACACCGACTGGATTGTGATGTGTGGTGTACCTGAGTACACAAACTGGATTGTGAAGTGTGATGTACCTGAATACACAGATTGGTTTTTGAAATGTGATATACCTGAGTACACAGACTGGATTGTGATGTGTGGTGTTCCAGAATACAGAAACTGGATTGTGAAATGTGATGTACCTCAGTACACAGACTAGATTGTGAAGTGTGATGAACCTGAGTACACAGAATGGATTGTGAAGTGTGATGTACCTGAGTACACAGACTGGATTGTGATGTGTGGTGTACCTGAGTACACAGACTTGATTGTGAAGTGTGAAGTACCTGTGTACACAGACTGGATTGTGAAATATGATGTTCCTGAGTAGAGGGACTGGATTGTGAAGTGTGATGTACCTGAGTACACAGAATGGATTATGAAGCGTGATGAACTTGAGTACTAATGGAGGATTGTGAAGTGTGATGTACCTGAGTACACAGAATGGATTGTGAAGTGTGATGTACATGGGTACACAGAATGGAATGTGAAGTGTGATGTACCTGAGTACACAGACTGGATTGTGAAGTGTGATGTACCTGAGTACACAGACTGTATTGTGAAGTGTGATGTACCTGAGTACACAGACTGGATTGTGAAATATGATGTACCTGAGTACTCAGACTGGATTGTGAAGTGTGATGTACCTGAATACACAGACTGGATTGTGAAGTGTGATGTACCTGAGTACACAGACTGGATTGTGAAGTGTGATGTACCTGAGTACACAGACTGGATTGTGAAGTGTGATGTATCTGAGTACACAGACTGGATTGTGAAGTGTGATGTACCTGAGTACACAGACAGGATTGTGAAGTGTGATGTACCTGAGTACACAGACTGGATGGTGAAGTGTGATGTACCTGAGTACACAGACTGGATTGTGAAGTGTGATGTACCTGAGTACACAGACTGGATGGTGAAGTGTGATGTACCGGACTACAACAGATTGGATTGTGAAGTGTGGTGTACCTGAGTACACAGATTGATTGTGAAGTGTGATCAACCTGAGTACACAGACTGGATTGTGATGTGTCGTGTACCTGATTACACCGACTGGATTGTGAAGTGTGATGTACCTGAGTGCACAGACTGGATTGTGAAGTGTGATGTTCCTGAGTACACAGACTGGATTGTGAAGTGTGACGTAGCTGGGTACACAAAATGGATTGTGATGTGTGGTGTACCTGATTGCAGAGACTGGATTGTGAAGTGTGATGTACTTGAGAACACAGACTTGATTGTGAAGTGTGAAGTACCTGTGTACACAGACTGGATTGTGAAGTGTGATGGACCTGAGTAAACAGACTGGATTGTGACGTGTGATGTACCTGAGTACACAGACTGGATTGTGAAGTGTGATGTACCGGACTGCCTCAGATTGGATTGTGAATTGTGATGAACCTGAGTACACAAACTGGATTGTGATGTGTGGTGTAACTGATTACACTGACTTTTTGTGAAGTGTGATCAACCTGAGTACATGAACTGGATTGTGAAGTGTGATGTATCTGAGTATACAGACTGGATTGTGAAGTGTGACGTAGCTGAGTACACAGACATGATTGTGAAGTGCAATGTACCTGTGTACACAGACTGGATTGTGAAATGTGATGTACCTGAGTACACAGACTGGATTTTGATGAGTGATGTACCTGAGTACACCGACTGGATTGTGAAATGTGATGTACCTGAGTACACCGACTGGATTGTGAAATGTGATGTTCCTGATTACACCGACTGGATTGTGATGTGTGGTGTACCTGAGTACACAAACTGGATTGTGAAGTGTGATGTACCTGAATACACAGATTGGTTTTTGAAATGTGATATACCTGAGTACACAGACTGGATTGTGATGTGTGGTGTTCCTGAATACAGAAACTGGATTGTGAAATGTGATGTACCTCAGTACACAGACTAGATTGTGAAGTGTGATGTACCTGAGTACACAGAATGGATTGTGAAGTGTGATGTACCTGAGTACACAGACTGGATTGTGATGTGTGGTGTACCTGAGTACACAGACTTGATTGTGAAGTGTGAAGTACCTGTGTACACAGACTGGATTGTGAAATATGATGTTCCTGAGTAGAGGGACTGGATTGTGAAGTGTGATATACCTGAGTACACAGAATGGATTATGAAGCGTGATGTACCTGAGTGCACAGACTGGATTGTGAAGTGTGATGTATCTGAGTACACAGACTGGATTGTGAAGTGTGATGTACCTGAGTACACAGACTGGATTGTGAAGTGTGATGTACCTGAGTACACAGACTGGATTGTCTAGTGTGATGTACTTGAGTACTCATGGATGATTGTGAAGTGTGATGTACCTGAGTACACAGAATGGATTGTGAAGTGTGATGTACCTGGGTACACAGAATGGAATGTGAAGTGTGATGTACCTGAGGACACAGACTGGATTGTGAAGTGTGATGTACCTGAGTACACAGACTGGATTGTGAAGTGTGATGTACCTGAGTGCACAGACTGGATTGTGAATTGTGATGTATCTGAGTACACAGACTGGATTGTGAAGTGTGATGTACCTGAGTACACAGACTGGATTGTCAAGTGTGATGTACCTGAGTACACAGACTGGATTGTCTAGTGTGATGTACTTGAGTACGCATGCAGGATTGTGAAGTGTGATGTACCTGAGTACACAGACTGGATTGTGAAGTGTGATGTACCTGAGTACACAGACTGGATTGTGATGTGTGGTGTACCTGAGTACACAGACTGGATTGTGAAGTTTGATGTACCTGAGTACACAGACTGGATTGTGAAGTGTGATGTACCTGAGTACACAGACTGGATTGTGAAGTGTGATGTACCTGAGTACACAGACTGGATTATGAAGTGTGATGTACCTGAGTACACAGACAGGATTGTGAAGTGTGATGTACCTGAGTACACAGACTGGATGGTGAAGTGTGATGTACCTGAGTCCTCATGCAGGATTGTGAAGTGTGATGTACCGGACTACAACAGATTGGATTGTGAAGTGTGGTGTACCTGAGTACACAGATTGATTGTGAAGTGTGATCAACCTGAGTACACAGACTGGATTGTGATGTGTGGTGTACCTGATTACACAGACTGGATTGTGAAGTGTGATGTACCTGAGTTCACAGACTTGATTGTGAAGTGTGAAGTACCTGTGTACACAGACTGGATTGTGAAATATGATGCACCTATTTACATAGACTGGATTGTGAAGTATGATGTTCCTGAGTCGAGAGACTGGAGTGTGATGATTGGTGTACCTGAGTGCACAAATTGGATTGTGAAGTGTGATGTATCTGAGTACACAGACTGGATTATGAACTGTGATGTACTTGAGTACTCATGCAGGATTGTGAAGTGTCATGTACCTGAGTACACAGACTGGATTGTGAAGTGTGATGTACCTGAGTACACAGACTGGATTGTGAAATGTGATGTACCTGAGTACACAGACTGGATTGTGAAGTGTGATGTACTTGAGTACTCATGCAGGATTGTGAAGTGTGATATACCTGAGTACACAGACTGGATTGTGAATTGTGATGTACCTGAGTACACATACTGGATTGTGACGTGTGATGTACCTGAGTACTCATTCAGGATTGTGAAGTGTGATGTACCTGAGTACACAGACTGGATTGTGAAGTGTGACGTACCTGTGTACACAGACTGGATTGTGAAATGTGACTTAGCTGAGTACACAGACTGGGTTGTGAATTCTGATGTACCTGAGTATTCAGACTGGATTGTGAAAAGTGATGTACCTGAGTCCACAGACTGGATTGTGAAGTGTGATATACCTGAGTACACAGACTGGATTGTGATGTGTGATGTACCTGAGTACACAGACTGGATTGTGAAATGTGATGTACCTGAGTACACCGACTGGATTGTGAAATGTGATGTACCTGAGTAAACCGACTGGATTCTGATGTGTGGTGTACCTGAGTACACAAACTGGATTGTGAAGTGTGATGTACCTGAATACACAGACTGGTTTTTGAAATGTGATATACCTGAGTACACAAACTGGATTGTGAAATGTGATGTACCTCATTACACAGACTAGATTGTGAAGTGTGATGTACCTGAGTACACAGACTGGATTGTGAAATATGATGCACCGAGTACACTAACTCGATTGTGAAGTGTGATGTACCTGTGTACACAGCCTGGATTGTGAAGTGTGATGTTCCTGAGTACTCAGACTGTTTTGTGAAATATGATGTACCTGAGTACACAGGCTGTATTCTGAAGTGTGATGTACCTGAGTACACAGTCTTGATTGTGAAGTGTGAAGTACCTGTGTACACAGACTGCATTGTGAAATATGATGCACCTATTTACGCAGACTGGATTGTGAAGTATGATGTTCATGAGTAGAGAGACTGGAGTGTGATGATTGGTGTACCTGAGTGCACAGACTGGATTGTGAAGTGTGATGTAGCTGAGTACACAAAATGGATTATGAAGTGTGACGTAGCTGAGTACACCGACTTGATTGTAAACTGTGACGTCCCTGAGTCCACAGGCAGGATTGTGAAGTGTGATGAACCTGAGTACACAGACTGGATTGTAAATGTGATGTACCTGATTACACAGACTGCATTGTGAAGTGTGATCTAGCTGAGTGCACAGACTGGATTGTGAAGTGTGATGTACCTGAGTACACAGACTGGATTGTGAAATATGATGCACCTGAGTACACAGACTGGACTTTGAAGAGTGATGTAACTGTGTACACAGATTGGATTGTGAAGTGTGATGTTCCTGTGTACAGAGAAGGGATTTTGAAATATGATGTACCTGAGTATACAGACTGGATTGTGAATTGTGATGTACCAGAGTACACAGACTGGATTGTGAAGTGTGACTTAGCTGAGTACACAGACTGGGTTGTGAAGTGTGACGTACCTGAGTAGACAGATTGGATTGTGATGTCTGATGTACCTGAGTCCACAGACTGGATTGTGAAATGTGATGTACCTGAGTACACAGACTGGATTGTGAAGTGTGATGAACCTGAGTACACAGACTGGATTGTGAAGTGTGATGTACCTGAGTGCACAGACTTGATTGTGAAGTGTGAAGTACCTGTGTACACAGACTGGATTGTGAAATATGATGCACCTGAGTACACAGACTGGATTGTGAAGTGTGACGTAGCTGAGTACACAAAATGGATTGTGAAGTGTGACGTAGCTGAGTTCACCGACTTGATTGTAAACTGTGACGTCCCTGAGTCCACAGGCAGGATTGTGAAGAGTGATGTAACGGACTATCACAGATGGGATTGTGAAGTGTGATGAACCTGAGTACACAAACTGGATTGTGATGTGTGGTGTACCTGATTACACAGACTGGATTGTGAAGTGTGATTTATCTGAGTACACAAACTGGATTGTGATGTGTGGTGTACCTGAGTACACAGACTGGATTGTGAAGTGTGACGTAGCTGAGTACACAAACTGGATTGTGATGTGTGGTGTACCTGAGTACACAGACTGGATTGTGAAGTGTGATGTACCTGAGTACACAGACTGGATTGTGAAATATGATGCACCTGAGTACACAGACTGGATTTTGAAGTGTGATGTACCTGAGTACACAGACTGGATTGTGATGTGTGATGTACCTGAGTACACAGACTGGATTGTGAAATGTGATGTACCTGAGTACACAGACTGGATTGTGATGTACCTGAGTACACAGACTGGATTGTGATGTACCTGAGTACACAGACTGGATCGTGAAATGTGATGTACCTGAGCACACAGACTGGATTGTGATGTACCTGAGTACACAGACTGGATCGTGAAATGTGATGTACCTGAGTACACAGACTGGATTGTGATGTACCTGAGTACACAGACTGGATCGTGAAATGTGATGTACCTGAGTACACAGACTGGATTGTGATGTACCTGAGTACACAAACTGGATTGTGAAGTGTGATGTACCTGAATACACAGACTCGATTTTGAAATGTGATATACATGAGTACATAGACTGGATTGTGATGTGTGGTGTTCCTGAATACACAAACTGGATTGTGAAATGTGATGTACCTCAGTACACAGACTAGATTGTGAAGTGTGAAGTACCTGAGTACACAGACTGGATTGTGAATTGTGATGTACCAGAGTACACAGACTGGGTTGTGAAGTGTGACGTAGCTGAGTACACAGACAGAATTGTGAAGTATGATGTACCTGAGTACACAGACAGGATTGTGAAGTGTGATGTATCTGAGTATACAGACTAGATTGTGAAGTGTGATGTACCGGAGTACACAGACTGGGTTGTGAAGTGTGACGTACCTGAGTACACAGACTGGATTGTGAAATATGATGCACCTGAGTGCCATGACTGGATTGTGATGTCTGATGTACCTCAGTACACAGACTGGATTGTGAAATATAATGCACATGAGTACACTAATTCGATTGTGAAGTGTGATGTACCTGATTATGAAGACTGGATTGTGAAATGTGATGTACCTGAGTACACAGACTGGATTGTGATGTCTGATGTACCTCAGTACACAGACTGGATGGTGAAATACGATGCACATGAGTACACTAACTCGATTGTGAAGTGTGATGTACCTGTGTACACAGACTGGATTGTGAAGTGTGATGTACCTGAGTACACAGACTTGATTATGAAGTGTGAACTACCTGTGTACACAGACTGGATTGTGAAATATGATGCACCTATTTACACAGACTGGATTGTGAAGTATGATGTTCCTGAGTAGAGAGACTGGAGTGTAATGATTGGTGTACCTGAGTGCACAAACTGGATTGTGAAGTGTGATGTATCAGAGTACACAGAATGGAATGTAAACTGTGATGTACCTGAGTACACAGACTGGATTTTGAAGTTTGATGTACCTGAGTACACAGATTGGATTGTGAAGTGTAATGAACCTGAGTGCACCAGCTGGATTGTGATGTGTGGTGTACCTGATTACACAGACTGGATTGTGAAGTGTGATGTACCTGAGTACACGAACTGGATTGTGAAGTGTGATGTACCTGAGTACACGAACTGGATTGTGAAGTGTGATGTACCTGAGTACACCGACTGGATTGTGAAATGTGATGTACCTGAGTACACAGACTGGATTGTGAAATGTGATGTACCTGAGTACACAGACTGGATTGTGAAATGTGATGTACCTGAGTACACATACTGGATTGTGAAGTGCGATGTACCTGAGTACACAGACTGGATTGTGAAGTGTGATGAACTTGAGTACACAGACTGGATTGTGAAGTGTGGTGTTCCTGAGTACACAAAATGGATTGTGAAATGTGATGTACCTCAGTACACAGACTAGATTTTGAAGTGTGATGTACCTGAGTACACAGACTGGATAGTGATGTGTGGTGTTCCTGAGTACACAAAATGGATTGTGAAATTTGATGTACCTCAGTACACAGACTAGATTTTGAAGTGTGATGTACCTGAGTACACAAACTGGATTGTGAAGTGTGATGTCCCTGATTACACAGACTGGATTGTGAAGTGTGATGTAGCTGAGTACACAGACTGGATTGTGAAGTGTGATGTACCTGAATACACAGACTGGGTTTTGAAATGTTATATACCTGAGTACACAGTCTGGATTGTGATGTGTGGTGTTCCTGAATACACAAACTGGATTGTGAAATGTGATGTACCTCAGTACACAGACTAGATTGTGAAGTGTGATGTACCTGAGTACACAGGCTGGATCGTGAAGTGTGATGTACCTGAGTACAGAGACTTGATTGTGAAGTGTGAAGTACCTGTGTACACAGACTGGATTCTGAAATATGATGCACCTATTTACACAGACTGGATTGTGAAGTATGATGTTCATGAGTAGAGAGACTTGTGTGTGATGATTGGTGTACCTGAGTGCACAAACTGGATTGTGAAGTGTCATGTATCTGAGTACACAGAATGGATTGTAAACTGTGATGTACCAGAGTACACAGACTGGATTGTGAAGTGTGATGTACCTGAGTACACAGACTGGATTGTGAAGTGCGATGTACCTGAGTACACAGTCTGGATGGTGAATTGTGATGTACCTGAGTACTCATGCAGGATTGTGAAGTGTGATGTACCTGATTACACAAACTGGATTGTGAAGTGTGATGTGCCTGAGTACACAGACTGGATTGTGAAGTGTGATGTACCTGAGTACACAGACTGGATTGTGAAATGTGATATACCTGATTACACAGACTGGATTGTGATGTGTGGTGTACCTGAGTACACAAACTGGATTGTGAAATGTGATGTACCTCAGTACACAGTCTAGATTGTGAAGTGTGATGTACCTGTGTACACAGACTTGATTGTGAAGTGTGATGTTCCTGAGGACTCAGACTGTTTTGTGAAATATGATGTACCTGAGTACAAAGGCTGGATTGTGAAGTGTGATGTACCTGAGTACACAGACTTGATTGTGAAGTGTGAAGTACCTGTGTACACAGACTGGATTGTGAAATATGATGCACCTATTTACACAGACTGGATTGTGAAGTGTGAGGTATCTGAGTACACAGAATGGAATGTAAATGGTGATGTACCTGAGTACACAGACTGGATTGTGAAGTGTGATGTACCTGAGTACACAGACTGGATTGTGAATTGTGATGTACCTGAGTACACAGACTGGATTGTGAAGTGTGATGTACCTGAGTACTCATGCAGGATCGTGAAGTGTGATGAACCTGATTACACATATTGGATTGTGAAGTATGATGTACCTGAGTACACAGACTGGATTGTGAAATGTGATGAACCTGAGTACACAGACTGGATTGTGAAGTGTGATGAACCTGAGTACACAGAGTGGATTGTGATGTGTGGTGTACCTGAGTACACAGACTGGATTGTGAAGTGTGGTGTACCTGAGTACACAGACTGGATTGTGAAATGTGATGTACCTGAGTACACAGACTGGATTGTGAAGTGTGATGAACTGACTACACAGAAGGGATTATGAAGTGTGATGTACCTGAGTACACAGACTGGATTGTGAAATGTGATATACCTGAGTACACAGACTGGATTGTGAAATATGATGCAACTTAGTACACAAACTCGATTGTGAAGTGTGATGTACCTGTGTACACAGACTGGATTGTGAAGTGTGATGTACCTGAGTACACAGAGTTGATTGTGAAGTGTGAAGTATGTGTGTACACAGACTGGATTGTGAAATATGAAACACCTATTTACACAGACTGGATTGTGAAGTATGATGTTCCTGAGTAGAGAGACATGTGTGTGATGATTGGTGTATCTGAGTGCACAAACTGGATTGTGAAGTGTGGCGTACCTGATTACAAAGACTGGATTGTGAAGTGTGATGTACCTTAGTACACAGACTGGATTGTGAAGTGTGACGTTGCTGATTACACAGACTGGATTGTGAAGTGTAATGTACCTGTGTACACAGACTGGATTGTGAAATATGATGCACCTGAGTACACAGACTGGATTTTGAAGTGTGATGTAACTGTGTACACAGATTGGATTGTGAAGTGTGATGTTCCTGAGTACACAGACTGGATTGTGAAAGGTGACTTAGCTGAGTACACAGACTGGGTTGTGAAGTGTGACATACCTGAGTAGACAGACTGGATTGTGAAGGGTGATGTACCAGTGTACACAGACTGGATTGTGAAAGATGATGCACCTGAGTACCCAGACTGGATTGTGAATTCTGATATACCTGAGTATACAGACTGGATTGTGAAATGTGATGTACCTGAGTACACAGACTGGATTGTGAAATGTGATGTAACTGAGTACACAGACTGGATTGTGAAATGTGATGTACCTGAGTACACAGACTGAATTGTGAAGTGTGACGTTGCTGAGTACACAGAGTGGATTGTGAAGTGTGATGGACCTGACAACACAGACTGGATTGTGAAGTGTGATGTACCTGAGTACACAGACTGGATTGTGAAGTGTGACGTTGCTGAGTACACAGAGTGGATTGTGAAGTGTGATGTAGCTGAGTACACAGACTGGATAGTGAAATATGATACACCTATTTACACAGACTGGATTGTGAAACATGATGTTCCTGAGTAGAGAGACTGGAGTGTGATGATTGGTATATCTGAGTGCACAAAATGGATTGTGAAGTGTGATGTATCTGAGTACACAGAATGGAATGTAAACTGTGAAGTCACTGAGCCCACAGGCAGGATTGTGAAGTGTGATGTACCTGAGTACACAAACTGGTTTGTGATATGTGGTGTAACTGATTCCACAGACTGGATTGTGAAGTGTGATGTACCTGTGTACACAGACAGGATTGTGAAACATGATGCACCTGAGTACACAAACTGGATTTTGAAGTGTGATGTAACTGTGTACACAGATTGGATTGTGAAGTGTGATGTTCCAGCGTACAGAGAAGGGACTGTGAAATATGATGTACCTGAGTATACAGAATGGATTGTGAATTGTGATGTACCAGAGTACACTGACTGGATTGTGAAGGGTGACTTAGCTGAGTACACAGACTGGGTTGTGAAGTGTGACGTACTTGAGTAGACAGACTGGATTGTGAAGTGTGATGAACCTGAGTACACAGATAGGATTGTGAAGTGTGATGTACCTGTGTACACAGACTGGAATGTGAAATATGATGCGCCTGAGTAAACAGACTGGATTGTGAATTCTGATATACATGAGTATACAGACTGGATTGTGAAAGGTGATGTACCTGAGTACACAGACTGGATTGTGATGTATGATGTACCTGAGAACACAGACTGGATTGTGAAGTGTGATGAACCTGAGTACACAGACTGGATTGTGAAGTGTGATGTACCTGAGTACACAGACTGGATTGTGATGTATGATGTACCTGAGAAGACAGACTGGATTGTGAAATGTGATGTACCTGAGTACACAGACAGGATTGTGAAGTGTGATGTACCTGATTATACAGACTGGATTGTGAAGTGTGATGTACCTGACTACACAGACTGGATTGTGAAGTGTGATGTACCTGTGTACACAGACAGGATTGTGAAACATGATGCACCTGAGTACACAAACTGGATTTTGAAGTGTGATGTAACTGTGTACACAGATTGGATTGTGAAGTGTGATGTTCCAGCGTACAGAGAAGGGACTGTGAAATATGATGTACCTGAGTATACAGAATGGATTGTGAATTGTGATGTACCAGAGTACACTGACTGGATTGTGAAGGGTGACTTAGCTGAGTACACAGACTGGGTTGTGAAGTGTGACGTACTTGAGTAGACAGACTGGATTGTGAAGTGTGATGAACCTGAGTACACAGATAGGATTGTGAAGTGTGATGTACCTGTGTACACAGACTGGAATGTGAAATATGATGCGCCTGAGTAAACAGACTGGATTGTGAATTCTGATATACATGAGTATACAGACTGGATTGTGAAAGGTGATGTACCTGAGTACACAGACAGGATTGTGAAGTGTGATGTACCTGAGTACACAGACTGGATTGTGAAATGTGATGTACCTGAGTACACAGACTGGATTGTGAAGTGTGATGAACCTGAGTACACAGACTGGATTGTGAAGTGTGATGTACCTGAGTACACAGACTGGATTGTGATGTATGATGTACCTGAGAACACAGACTGGATTGTGAAATGTGATGTACCTGAGTACACAGACAGGATTGTGAAGTGTGATGTACCTGATTATACAGACTGGATTGTGAAGTGTGATGTACCTGACTACACAGACTGGATTGTGAAGTGTGATGTTCCTGAGTAGAGAGACTGGATTGTGATGATTGGTGTACCTGAGTGCACAAACTGGATTGTGAAGTGTGATGTACCTGAGTACACAGACTGGAATGTAAACTGTGATGTACCTGAGTTCACAGACTGGATTTTGAAGTGTGATGTACCTGAGTACACAGATTGGAAAGTGAAGTGTGATGTACCTGAGTACACAGACTGGAATGAGAAGTGTGATGTACCTGAGTACACAGACTGGGTTGTGAAGTGTGACGTACTTGAGTAGACAGACTGGATTGTGAAGTGTGATGAACCTGAGTACACAGATAGGATTTTGAAGTGTGATGTACCTGAGTACACAGACTGGATTGTGAAGTGTGATCAACCTGAGTACACAAACTGGATTGTGAAGTGTGATGTACCTGAGTACACAGACTGGAATGTGAAGAGTGATGCACTTGAGTATACAGACTGGATTGTGAAATGTGATGTACCTGTGTACACAGACTGGATTGTGAAGTGTGATGTACCTGAGTACACAGAGTTGATTGTGAAGTGTGAAGTATGTGTGTACACAGACTGGATTGTGAAATATGAAACACCTATTTACACAGACTGGATTGTGAAGTATGATGTTCCTGAGTAGAGAGACATGTGTGTGATGATTGGTGTATCTGAGTGCACAAACTGGATTGTGAAGTGTGGCGTACCTGATTACAAAGACTGGATTGTGAAGTGTGATGTACCTTAGTACACAGACTGGATTGTGAAGTGTGACGTTGCTGATTACACAGACTGGATTGTGAAGTGTAATGTACCTGTGTACACAGACTGGATTGTGAAATATGATGCACCTGAGTACACAGACTGGATTTTGAAGTGTGATGTAACTGTGTACACAGATTGGATTGTGAAGTGTGATGTTCCTGAGTACACAGACTGGATTGTGAAAGGTGACTTAGCTGAGTACACAGACTGGGTTGTGAAGTGTGACATACCTGAGTAGACAGACTGGATTGTGAAGGGTGATGTACCAGTGTACACAGACTGGATTGTGAAAGATGATGCACCTGAGTACCCAGACTGGATTGTGAATTCTGATATACCTGAGTATACAGACTGGATTGTGAAATGTGATGTACCTGAGTACACAGACTGGATTGTGAAATGTGATGTAACTGAGTACACAGACTGGATTGTGAAATGTGATGTACCTGAGTACACAGACTGAATTGTGAAGTGTGACGTTGCTGAGTACACAGAGTGGATTGTGAAGTGTGATGGACCTGACAACACAGACTGGATTGTGAAGTGTGATGTACCTGAGTACACAGACTGGATTGTGAAGTGTGACGTTGCTGAGTACACAGAGTGGATTGTGAAGTGTGATGTAGCTGAGTACACAGACTGGATAGTGAAATATGATACACCTATTTACACAGACTGGATTGTGAAACATGATGTTCCTGAGTAGAGAGACTGGAGTGTGATGATTGGTATATCTGAGTGCACAAAATGGATTGTGAAGTGTGATGTATCTGAGTACACAGAATGGAATGTAAACTGTGAAGTCACTGAGCCCACAGGCAGGATTGTGAAGTGTGATGTACCTGAGTACACAAACTGGTTTGTGATATGTGGTGTAACTGATTCCACAGACTGGATTGTGAAGTGTGATGTACCTGTGTACACAGACAGGATTGTGAAACATGATGCACCTGAGTACACAAACTGGATTTTGAAGTGTGATGTAACTGTGTACACAGATTGGATTGTGAAGTGTGATGTTCCAGCGTACAGAGAAGGGACTGTGAAATATGATGTACCTGAGTATACAGAATGGATTGTGAATTGTGATGTACCAGAGTACACTGACTGGATTGTGAAGGGTGACTTAGCTGAGTACACAGACTGGGTTGTGAAGTGTGACGTACTTGAGTAGACAGACTGGATTGTGAAGTGTGATGAACCTGAGTACACAGATAGGATTGTGAAGTGTGATGTACCTGTGTACACAGACTGGAATGTGAAATATGATGCGCCTGAGTAAACAGACTGGATTGTGAATTCTGATATACATGAGTATACAGACTGGATTGTGAAAGGTGATGTACCTGAGTACACAGACTGGATTGTGATGTATGATGTACCTGAGAACACAGACTGGATTGTGAAGTGTGATGAACCTGAGTACACAGACTGGATTGTGAAGTGTGATGTACCTGAGTACACAGACTGGATTGTGATGTATGATGTACCTGAGAAGACAGACTGGATTGTGAAATGTGATGTACCTGAGTACACAGACAGGATTGTGAAGTGTGATGTACCTGATTATACAGACTGGATTGTGAAGTGTGATGTACCTGACTACACAGACTGGATTGTGAAGTGTGATGTACCTGTGTACACAGACAGGATTGTGAAACATGATGCACCTGAGTACACAAACTGGATTTTGAAGTGTGATGTAACTGTGTACACAGATTGGATTGTGAAGTGTGATGTTCCAGCGTACAGAGAAGGGACTGTGAAATATGATGTACCTGAGTATACAGAATGGATTGTGAATTGTGATGTACCAGAGTACACTGACTGGATTGTGAAGGGTGACTTAGCTGAGTACACAGACTGGGTTGTGAAGTGTGACGTACTTGAGTAGACAGACTGGATTGTGAAGTGTGATGAACCTGAGTACACAGATAGGATTGTGAAGTGTGATGTACCTGTGTACACAGACTGGAATGTGAAATATGATGCGCCTGAGTAAACAGACTGGATTGTGAATTCTGATATACATGAGTATACAGACTGGATTGTGAAAGGTGATGTACCTGAGTACACAGACAGGATTGTGAAGTGTGATGTACCTGAGTACACAGACTGGATTGTGAAATGTGATGTACCTGAGTACACAGACTGGATTGTGAAGTGTGATGAACCTGAGTACACAGACTGGATTGTGAAGTGTGATGTACCTGAGTACACAGACTGGATTGTGATGTATGATGTACCTGAGAACACAGACTGGATTGTGAAATGTGATGTACCTGAGTACACAGACAGGATTGTGAAGTGTGATGTACCTGATTATACAGACTGGATTGTGAAGTGTGATGTACCTGACTACACAGACTGGATTGTGAAGTGTGATGTTCCTGAGTAGAGAGACTGGATTGTGATGATTGGTGTACCTGAGTGCACAAACTGGATTGTGAAGTGTGATGTACCTGAGTACACAGACTGGAATGTAAACTGTGATGTACCTGAGTTCACAGACTGGATTTTGAAGTGTGATGTACCTGAGTACACAGATTGGAAAGTGAAGTGTGATGTACCTGAGTACACAGACTGGAATGAGAAGTGTGATGTACCTGAGTACACAGACTGGGTTGTGAAGTGTGACGTACTTGAGTAGACAGACTGGATTGTGAAGTGTGATGAACCTGAGTACACAGATAGGATTTTGAAGTGTGATGTACCTGAGTACACAGACTGGATTGTGAAGTGTGATCAACCTGAGTACACAAACTGGATTGTGAAGTGTGATGTACCTGAGTACACAGACTGGAATGTGAAGAGTGATGCACTTGAGTATACAGACTGGATTGTGAAATGTGATGTACCTGAGTACACAGACTGGATTGTGAAGTCTGATGCACCTGAGTACACAGACTGGATTGTGTAATGTGATGTACCTGAGTACACAGACTGGATTGTGAAATGTGAGGTACCTGAGTACACAGTCTGGATTGTGAAATGTGATGTACCTGAGTACACAGACTGGATTGTGAAATGTGAGGTACCTGATTACACAGACTGGATTGTGAAATGTGATGTACCTGAGTACACAGACTGGATTGTGAAGTGTGATGAACCTGTCTACACAGAAAGGATTGTGAAGTTAGTTGTACCTGAGTACACAGACTGGATTTTCAAATGTGATATACCTGAGTACACAGACTGGATTGTGATGTGTGGTGTTCCTGAGTACACAAACTGGATTGTGAAATGTGATGTACCTCAGTAAACAGACTAGATTGTGAAGTGTGATGTACCTGAGTACACAGACTGGATTGTGAAATATGTTGCACCTGAGTACACTAACTCGATTGTGAAGTGTGATGTACCGGTGCACACAGACTGGATTGTGAAGTGTGATGTTCCTGAGTACTCAGACTGTTTTGTGAAATATGATGTACCTGAGTACCCAGGCTGGATTGTGAAGAGTGATGTACCTGAGTACACAGACTGGATTGTGAAATGTGATGTACCTGAGTACACAGACTGGATTGTGAAGTGTGACGTAGCTGAGTACACAGACTGGATTTTGATGTGTCATGTAGTTGTGTACACAAATTGGATTGTGAAGTGTGATGTATCTGAGTACAGAGAAGGGATTGTGAAATATGATGTACCTGAGTATACAGACTGGATTGTGAAATGTGATGTACCTGAGTACACAGACTGGATTGTGAAATGTGATGAACCTGAGTACACAGACTGAATTGTGAAGTGTGATGTACCTGTGTACACAGACTGGATTGCGAAATATGATGCACCTGAGTACACAGACTGGATTGTGATGTCTGATGCACCTGAGTATACAGACTGGATTGTGAAATGTGATGTACCTGAGCACACAGACTGGATTGTGGAATGTGATGTACCTGAATACACAGACTGCATTGTGAATTCTGATGAACCTGAGTACACAGACTGGATTGTGAAGAGTGATATAACTGAGTACACAGACTGGATTGTGATGTGTGGTGTTCCTGAGTACACAAACTGTATTGTGAAATGTGATGTACCTCAGTACACAGACTAGATTGTGAAGTGTGATGTACCTCAGTACACAGACTGGATTGTCTAATATGATGCACCTGAGTACACCAACTCGATTGTGAAGTGTGATGTACCTGTGTACACAGACTGGATTGTGAAGTGTGATGTACCTGAGTACACAAAGTTGATTGTGAAGTGTGATGTTCCTGAGTACTCAGACTGTTTTGTGAAATATGATGTACCTGAGTACACAGGCTGGATTGTGAAGTGTGATGTACCTGAGTACACAGACTTGATTGTGAAGTGTGAAGTACCTGTGTACACAGACTGGATTGTGAAATATGATGCACCTATTTACGCAGACTGGATTGTGAAGTATGATGTTCCTGAGTAGAGAGACTGGAGTGTGATGATTGGTGTACCTGAGTGCACAAACTGGATTGTGAAGTGTGATGTATCTGTGTACGCAGAATGGAATGTAAACTGTGATATACCTGAGTACACAGACTGGATTGTGAAGGGTGATGTACCTGAGTACACAGACTGGATTGTGAAGTGTGATGTCCTTGAGTAATCATGCAGGATTGTGAAGTGTGATGTACCTGAGTACACAGACTGGATTGTGAAGTGTCATGTACCTGTGTACACAGATTGGATTGTGAAGTGTGACGTAGCTGAGTACACAAAATGTATTGTGAAGTGTGACATAGCTGAGTACACCGACTTGATTGTAAACTGTGACGTCCCTGTGTCCTAGGGCAGGATTGTGAAGTGTGATGTACCGGACTACCACTGATTGGATTTTGAAGTCTGATGTAAATGTGTACACAGATTGGACTGTGAAGTGTGATGTACCTGAGTATACAGACTGGATTGTGAAATATGATGTAACTGAGTATACAGACTGGATTGTGAAATGTGATGAACCTGAGTACACAGACTGGATTGTGAAGTGTGATGAACCTGAGTACACAGACTGGATTGTGAAGTGTGATGTACCAGTGTACACAGACTGCATTGTGAAATATGATGTACCTGAGTACACAGACTGGATTGTGAAGTGTGATGTACCTCGGTACACAGACAGGATTGTGAAGTGTGATGTTCCTGAGTACTCAGACTGTTTTGTGAAATATGATGTTCCTGTGTCCCCAGGCTGGATTGTGAAGTGTGATGTACCTGAGTACACAGAGATGATTGTGAAGTGTGAAGTATGTGTGTACACAGACTGGATTGTGAAATATGAAACACCTATTTACACAGACTGGATTGTGAAGTATGATGTTCCTGAGTAGAGAGACTTGTGTGTGATGATTGGTGTATCTGAGTGCACAAACTGGATTGTGAAGTGTGGCGTACCTGATTACAAAGACTGGATTGTGAAGTGTGATGTACCTTAGTACACAGACTGGATTGTGAAGTGTGACGTTGCAGATTACACAGACTGGATTGTGAAGTGTAATGTACCTGTGTACACAGACTGGATTGTGAAATATGATGCACCTGAGTACACAGACTGGATTGTGAAGTGTAATGTTCCTGAGTACAGAGAAGGGATTGTGAAATATGATGTACCTGAGTACACAGACTGGATTGTGAAAGGTGACTTAGCTGAGTACACAGACTGGGTTGTAAAGTGTGACGTACCTGAGTAGACAGACTGGATTGTGAAGGGTGATGTACCAGTGTACACAGACTGGATTGTGAAAGATGATGCACCTGAGTACACAGACTGGATTGTGAAGTGTGATGTACCTGAGTACACAGACTGGATTGTGAAGTGTCATGTACCTGTGTACACAGATTGGATTGTGAAGTGTGACGTAGCTGAGTACACAAAATGTATTGTGAAGTGTGACATAGCTGAGTACACCGACTTGATTGTAAACTGTGACGTCCCTGAGTCCTAGGGCAGAATTGTGAAGTGTGATGTACCGGACTACCACAGATTGGATTTTGAAGTGTGATGTAACTGTGTACACAGATTGGATTGTGAAGTGTGATGTTCCTGAGTAGAGAAGCAATGTGAAATATGATGTACCTGAGTATACAGACTGGATTGTGAAATGTGATGTACCTGAGTACACAGACTGGATTGTGAAATGTGATGAACCAGAGTACACAGACTGGATTGTGAAGTGTGATGAACCTGAGTACACAGACTGGATTGTGAAGTGTGATGTACCTGTGTACACAGACTGCATTGTGAAATATGATGTACCTGAGTACACAGACGGGATTGTGAAGTCTGATGCACCTGAGTATACAGACTGTATTGTGAAATGTGATGTACCTGAGTACACAGACTGGATTGTGAAGTGTGATGTACCTGAGTACACAGACTGGATTGTGAAGTGTGGCATACCTGATTACAAAGACTGGATTGTGAAGTGTGATGTACCTTAGTACACAGACTGGGTTGTGAAGTGTGACATTGCTGATTACACAGACTGGATTGTGAAGTGTAATGTACCTGTGTACACAGACTGGATTGTGAAATATGATGCAACTGAGTACACAGACTGGATTTTGAAGTGTGATGTAACTGTGTACACAGATTGGATTGTGAAGTCTGATGTTCCTGAGTACAGAGAAGGGATTCTGAAATATGATGTACCTGAGTACACAGACTGGATTGTGAAAGGTGACTTAGCTGATTACACAGACTGGGTTGTGAAGTGTGACGTACCTGAGTACACAGACTGGATTGTGAAGGGTGATGTACCAGTGTACACAAACTGGATTGTGAAAGATGATGCACCTGAGTACACAGACTGGATTGTGAAGTGTGATGTCCTTGAGTAATCATGCAGGATTGTGAAGTGTGATGTACCTGAGTACACAGACTGGATTGTGAAGTGTCATGTACCTGTGTACACAGTTTGGATTGTGAAGTGTGACGTAGCTGAGTACACAAAATGTATTGTGAAGTGTGACATAGCTGTGTACACCGACTTGATTGTAAACTGTGACGTCCCTGAGTCCTAGGGCAGAATTGTGAAGTGTGATGTACCGGACTACCACAGATTGGATTTTGAAGTGTGATGTAACTGTGTACACAGATTGGATTGTGAAGTGTGATGTTCCTGAGTAGAGAAGCAATGTGAAATATGATGTACCTGAGTATACAGACTGGATTGTGAAATGTGATGTACCTGAGTACACAGACTGGATTGTGAAATGTGATGAACCTGAGTACACAGACTGGATTGTGAAGTGTGATGAGCCTGAGTACACAGACTGGATTGTGAAGTGTGATGTACCTGTGTACACAGACTGCATTGTGAAATATGATGTACCCGAGTACACAGACTGGATTGTTGAATGTGATGTACCTGAGTACACAGACTGGATTGTGAAGTGTGATGAACTGACTACACAGAAAGGATTATGAAGTGTGATGTACCTGAGTACACAGACTGGATTGTGAAATGTGATATACCTGAGTACACAGAATGGATTGTGAAATATGATGCAACTGAGTACACAAACTCGATTGTGAAGTGTGATGTAGCTGTGTACACAGACTGGATGGTGAAGTGTGATGTTCCTTTGTACTCAGACTGTTTTGTGAAATATGATGTACCTGAGTACACAGACTGGATTGTGAAGTGTGATGTATCTGAGGACACAGGCTGGATTGTGAAGTGTGATGTACCTGAGTACACAGACTTGATTGTGAAGTGTGAAGTACTTGTGTACACAGACTGGATTGTGAAATATGATGCACCTATTTACACAGACTGGATTGTGAAGTATGATGTTCCTGAGTAGAGAGACTGGATTGTGATGATTGGTGTACCTGAGTGCATTAACTGGATTGTGAAGTGTGATGTATCTGAGTACACAGAATGGAATGTAAACTGTGATGTACCTGAGTACACAGAATGGATTTTGAAGTGTGATGTACCTGAGTACACAGACTGGAATGTGAAGTGTGATGTACCTGAGTACACAGACTGGATTGTGAAGTGTGATGTACTTGAGTACTCTTGCAGGATTGTGAAGTGTGATGTACCTGAGCACACAGACTGGATTGTGAAGTGTGATGTACCTGAGTACACAGACTGGATTGTAAACTGTGACGTCCCTGAGTCCACAGGCAAGATTGTGAAGTTTGATGTACCTGAGTACACAGACTGGATTGTGAAGTGTGATCAACGTGAGTACACAAACTGGATTGTGAAGTGTGATGTACCTGAGTACACAGACTGGATTGTGAAGAGTGACGTAGCTGAGTACACAGACTGAATTTTGAAGTGTGATGAAATTGTGTACACAGATTGGATTGTGAAGTGTGATGTTCCTGAGTACAGAGAAGGGATTGTGAAATATGATGTACCTGAGTATACAGACTGGAATGTGAAGTCTGATGCCCTTGAGTATACAGACTGGATTGTGAAATGTGATGTACCTGAGTACACAGACTGGATTGTGAAATGTGATGTACCTGAGTACACAGACTGGATTGTGAAATGTGATGTACCTGAGTACACAGACTGGATTGTGAAGTCTGATGCACCTGAGTACACAGACTGGATTGTGAAATGTGATGTACCTGAGTACACAGACTGGATTGTGAAGTCTGATGCACCTGAGTACACAGACTGGATTGTGAAATGTGATGTACCTGATTACACAGACTGGATTGTGAAGTCTGATGCACCTGAGTACACAGACTGGATTGTGAAATGTGATGTACCTGAGTACACAGACTGGATTGCGAAGTGTGATGAACCTGACTACACAGAAAGGATTGTGAAGTGTGTTGTACCTGAGTACACAGACTGGATTTTGAAATGTGATATACCTGAGTACACAGACTGGATTGTGATGTGTGGTGTTCCTGAGTACACAAACTGGATTGTGAAATGTGATGTACCTGAGTACACAGACAGGATTGTGAAGTGTGATGTACGTGAGTACACAGACTGGATTGTGAAGTGTGATGTACCTGAGTACACAGACTGGATTGTGACGTGTGATGTACCTGAGTACACAGACTGGATTGTGAAGTGTGACGTGCCTGAGTACACAGACTGGATTGTGAAGTGTGATGTTCCTGAGTACTCAGACTGTTTTGTGAAATATGATGTACCTGAGTACCCAGGCTGGATTGTGAAGAGTGATGTACCTGCGTACACAGACTGGACTGTGAAATATGATGCACCTATTTACACAGACTGGATTGTGAAGTATGATGTTCCTGAGTGGAGAGACTGGAGTGTGATGATTGGTGTACCTGACTGCAGAAACTGGATTGTGAAGTTTGATGAATCTGAGTACACAGAATGGAATGTAAACTGTGATGTACCTGAGTACACAGACTGGATTTTGAAGTTTGATGTACCTGAGTACACAGACTGGATTGTGAAGTGTGATGTACATGAGTACTCATGCAGGATTGTGAAGTGTGATGTACCGGACTACCACAGATTGGATTGTGAAGTGTAATGAACCTGAGTGCACAAACTGGATTGTGATGTGTGGTGTCCGTGATTACACAGACTGGATTGTGAAGTGTGATGTACCTGAGTACGCAGACTTGATTGTGAAGTGTGAAGTACCTGTGTACACAGACTAGATTGTGAAATATGATGCACCTATTTACACAGACTGGATTGTGAAGAATGATGTTCCTGAGTAGAGAGACGGGAGTGTGATGATTGGTGTACCTGAGTGCACAAACTGGATTGTGAAGTGTGATGTACCTGAGTACACAGAATGGAATGGAAACTGTGATGTGCCTGAGTACACAGACTGAATTGTGAAGTGTGATGTACCTGAGTACACAGGCTGGATTTTGAAGTTTGATGCCCCTAAGTACACAAACTGGATTGTGAAGGGTGAAGTACCTGTGTACACAGACTGGATTGTGAAATGTGAAGCACCTATTTACACAGACTGGATTGTGAAATATGATGTTTCTGAGTAGAGAGACTGGAGTGTGATGATTGGTGTACCTGAGTGCACAGACTGGATTGTGAAGTGTGATGTACCTGAGTACACAGACAGGATTGTGAAGTGTGATGTACCTGAGTACACAGACTGGATTGTGAAGTGTGATGTACTTGCGTACTAATGCAGGATTGTGAAGTGTGATGTACCGGTCTACCACAGATTGGATTGTGAAGTGTAATGAACCTGAGTGCACAAACTGGATTGTGATGTGTGGTGTACCTGATTACACAGACTGGATTGTGAAGTGTTATGTACCTGAGTACGCAGACTTGATTGTGAAGTGTGAAGTACCTGTGTACACAGACTAGATTGTGAAATATGATGCACCTATTTACACAGACTGGATTGTGAAGTATGATGTTCCTGAGTAGAGAGACTGGAGTGTGATGATTGGTGTACCTGAGTGCACAAACTCAATTGTGAAGTGTGATGTATCTGAGTACACAGAATGGAATGGAAACTGTGATGTACCTGAGTACACAGACTGGATTTTGAAGTTTGATGTCCCTAAGTACACAAACTGGATTGTGAAGTGTGAAATACCTATGTACACAGACTGGATTGTGAAATGTGAAGCACCTATTTACACAGACTGGAT
This sequence comes from Isurus oxyrinchus, assembly GCA_026770705.1. NCBI lineage: Eukaryota > Metazoa > Chordata > Chondrichthyes > Lamniformes > Lamnidae > Isurus > Isurus oxyrinchus. The sequence goes on from JANJGN010001992.1 coordinate 91,774, forward strand.
TGTGAAGTGTGATGTTTCTGAGTCCACAGGCAGGATTGTGAAGTGTGATGTACTGGTCTACCGCAGATTGGATTGTGAAGTGTGATGAACCTGAGTACACAGACTGGATTGTGAACTGTGTTCAACCTGAGTACACAAATTGGATTGTGAAGTGTGATGTACCTGAGTACACAGACTGGATTGTGAAGTGTAATGTACCTGTGTACACAGACTGGATTGTGAAATATGATGCATCTGAGTACACAGACTGGATTTTGACGTGTGATGTAACTGTGTAAACAGATTGGATTGTGAAGTATGATGTTCCTGAGTACACAGACTGGATTGTGAAGTGTGACGTACCTGAGTAGACAGAGTGGATTGTGAAGTGTGATGTACCTGTGTACACAGACTGGATTGTGAAATATGATGCACCTGAGTACACAGACTGGATTGTGAAGTGTGATGTACCTGAGTACACAGACTGGATTGTGAAGTGTGATGTACCTGAGTATACAGACTGGATTGTGAAACGTGATGTCCCTGACTACACAGACTGGATTGTGATGTGTGATGTACCTGAGTACACAGACTGGATTGTGAAGTGTGATGTACCTGAGTACACAGACTGGATTGTGAAATGTGATGTACCTGTGTTCACAGACTGGATTGTGAAATCTGAGGTACCTGAGTACACAGACTGGATTGTGAAGTGTGATGAACCTGAGTACACAGACTTGATTGTGAAATCTGATGTACCTGAGTACACAGACTGGATTGTGAAGTGTAATGAACCTGAGTACACAGACAGGATTGTGAAATGTGATGTACCTGAGTACACAAACTGGATTGTGAAGTGTGATGTACCTGAGTACACCGACTGGATTGTGAAATATGATATACCTGAGTACACAGACTAGATTGTGATGTGTGGTGTTCCTGAGTACACAAACTGGATTGTGAAATGTGATATACCTCAGTACACAGACTAGATTGTGAAGTGTGATGTACCTGAGTACAGAGACTGGATTGTGAAATATGATGCACCTGAGTACCCAACTCGATTGTGAAGTGTGATGTACCTGAGTACTCAGACTGTTTTGTGAAATATGATGTACCTGAGTACACGGGCTGGATTGTGAAGAGTGATGTACCTGAGTACACAGACTTGATTGTGAAGTGTGAAGTACCTGTGTACACAGACTGGATTGTTAAATATGATGCACCTATTTACACTGACTGGATTGTGATGTATGATGTTCCTGAGTAGAGAGACTGGAGTGTGATGATTGGTGTACCTGAGTGCACAAACTGGATTGTGAAGTGTGATGTATCTGAGTACACAGAATGGAATGTAAACTGTGATGTACCTGAGTACACAGACAGGATTGTGAAGTGTGGTGTACCTGAGTACTCATGCAGGATTGGGAAGTGTGATGTACCGGACTACCACGGACTGGATTGTGAAGTGTGATGAACCTGAGTACACAAACTGGATTGTGATGTGTGGTATACCTGATTTCACAGACTGGATTGTGAAGTGTGATCAACCTGAGTGCACAGAATGGATTGTGAAGTCTGATGTACCTGAGTACACAAACTGGATTGTGAAGTGTGATGTACCTGAGTACACAAACTGGATTGTGAAGTGTGATGTACCTGAGTACACAACCTGGATTGTGAAGTTTGATGTACCTGTGTACACAGACTGGATTGTGAAGTGTGACCTAGCTGAGTACA
>JANJGN010001993.1:0-93468 GCA_026770705.1 Isurus oxyrinchus
GTCTCTCTCTCTTGCCCGTCTCTCTCTCTCACGCCCGTCTCTCTCTCTCTCACGCCCGTGTCTCTCTCTCTCTCTCACGCCCATGTCTCTCTCTCTCACACGCCCGTGTCTCTCTCTCTCTCTCACGCCCGTGTCTCTCTCTCTCGCCCGTGTCTCTCTCTCTCGCCCGTCTCTCTCTCTCTCGCCCCGTCTCTCTCTCTCTCGCCCGTCTCTCTCTCTCTCGCCCGTCTCTCTCTCTCTCGCCCGTCTCTCTCTCGCCCGTCTCTCTCTCTCACGCCCGTGTCTCTCTCTCACGCCCGTGTCTCTCTCTCTCTCACGCCCGTGTCTCTCTCTCTCTCTCACGCCCGTGTCTCTCTCTCTCTCACACGCCCGTGTCTCTCTCTCCCTCTCTCACGCCCGTCTCTCTCTCTCACACGACCGTCTCTCTCTCACGACCGTCTCTCTCTCTCTCATGCCCTTCTCTCTCTCTCATGCCCGTCTCTCTCTCTCTCTCACGCCCGTCTGTCTCTCTCTCATGCCCATCTCTCTCTCTCACGCCCGTCCTCCTCTCTCTCTCTCTCGCCCATCCACATCTCTCTCTCCCACCTCTCTCTCACGCCCGTCCGCCTCTCTCTCTCTTGCCCGTCCGTCTCTGACTCTCTCTCACGCCCATCTGCCTCTCTCTCTCGCCCTCCATCTCTCTCTCACGCCCGACTCTCTATCTCATGCCCATCTCTCTCACCCGTCCGCCTCTCTCTCTCTCTCGCCCGTCCGCCTCTCTCTCTCTCGCCCGTCCGCCTCTCTCTCTCTCTCGCCCGTCCGCCTCTCTCTCTCTCGCCCGTCCGCCTCTCTCTCGCCCGTCCGCCTCTCTCGCTCTCGCCCGTCCGCCTCTCTCTCTTTCTCTCTCGCCCGTCCGCCTCTTTCTCTCTCTCTCGCCCGTGCGTCTCTCTCTCTCTCGCCCGTGCGTCTCTCTCTCTCGCCCGTCCGTCTCTCTCGCCCGTCCATCTCTCTCGCCCGTCCATCTCTCTCGCCCGTCCATCTCTCTCGCCCGTCCTTCTCTCTCTCTCTCTCTCTCTCCCGCCCGTCCGCCTCTCTCTCTTTCTCTCTCTCTCCCGCCCAGCTCTCTTTCTCTCTCACGCCCGGCTCTCTCTCTCTCTCTCTCACGCCCGGCTCTCTATCTCTCTCTCACGCCCGGCTCTCTCACGCCCTTCTCTCTCACGCCCGTCTCTCTTACGCCCGTCTCTCTCACGCCCGTCTCTCTCACGCCCGTCTCTCTCACGCCCGTCTCTCTCTCTCTCTCACGCCCGTCTCTCTGTCTCTCTCTCTCACGCCCGTCTCTCTCTCACGCCCGTCTCTCTCTCTCACGCCCATCTCTCTCTCTGACGCCCATCTCTCTCTCTGACGCCCATCTCTCTCTCTCACGCCCGGCTCTCTCTCTCTCACGCCCATCCTACTCTCTCTCTCACGCCCGTATCTCTCTCTCTCTCTCACACCCGTATCTCTCTCTCTCTCACCGCCCGTCTCTCTGTCTCTCTCTCTCACGCCCATCTCTCTCTCACGCCCGTCTCTCACTCTCACGCCCGTCTCTCACTCTCACACCCGTCTCTCAATCTCACGCCCGGCTCTCAATCTCACGCCCGGCTCTCTCTCTCACGCCCGGCTCTCTCTCTCACGCCCGTCTCTCTCTCTCACGCCCGTCTCTCTCTCTCTCTCGCCCGTCTGTCTCTCTTTCTCTCGACCGTCCATCTCTGACTCTCTCTCTTGCCCGTCTGCCTCTCTCCCTCTCGCCCATCTGCCTCTCTCTCTCTCTCTCGCCCTCCATCTCTCTCTCACCGCCCGACTCTCTATCTCATGCCCATCTCTCTCACCCGTCCGCCTCTCTCTCTCTCTCGCCCGTCCGCCTCTCTCTCGCTCGCCCGTCCGCCTCTCTCTCTCTCTCGCCCGTCCGCCTCTCTCTCTCTCGCCCGTCCGCCTCTCCCTCTCGTCCGTCCACATCTCTCTCTCCCACCTCTCTCACGCCCGTCCGCCTCTCTCTCGCCCGTCCGCCTCTCTCGCTCTCGCCCGTCCGCCTCTCTCTCTTTCTCTCTCGCCCGTCCGCCTCTTTCTCTCTCTCTCGCCCGGCCATCTCTCTCTCTCTCGCCCGTGCGTCTCTCTCTCTCGCCCGTCTCTCTCTCTCTCGCCCGTCTCTCTCTCACGCCCGTGTCTCTCTCACTCTCTCACGCCCATGTCTCTCGCTCTCACACGCCCGTGTCTCTCTCTCTCTCACGCCCGTCTCTCTCTCTCTCGCCTGTCTCTCTCTCTCTCGCCCGTCTCTCTCACGCCCGTCTCTCTCTCTCTCACGCCCGTGTCTCTCTCTCTCTCTCTCACGCCCGTGTCTCTCTCTCTCTCACACGACCGTCTCTCTCTCTCTCTCTCACGCCCGTGTCTCTCTCTCTCTCACACGACCGTCTCTCTCTCTCACGACCATCTCTCTCTCTCACGACCGTCTCTCTCTCTCTCATGCCCTTCTCTCTCTCTCACGCCCGTCTCTCTCTGTCTCTCTCTCCCGTCTCTCTCTCTCGCCCGTCTCTCTCTGTCTCTCTCTCTCGCCCGGCTGTCTCTCTCTCTCGCCCGTCTCTCTCTCTCTCTCTCTCTTCCTCACGCCCGTCTCTCTCTCTCTCTTTCTCACACCCATCTCTCTCTCTCTCGCTCGTCTCTCTCTCTCTCTCTCGCCCGGCTGTCTCTCTCTCTCGCCCGTCTCTCTCTCTCTCTCTCTCTCTTCCTCACGCCCGTCTCTCTCTCTCTCTTTCTCACACCCGTCTCTCTCTCTCTCGCTCGTCTCTCTCTCTCTCTCTCGCCCGTCTCTCTCTCTATCTCGCCGGTCTCTCTCTCTCTCACACCCGTCTCTCTCCCTCTCTCTCTCTCATGCCCGTCTCTCTCTCTCCCTCGCCCGTCTCTCTCAGCCGTCTCTCTCTCACTCGCCCGGCCGTCTCTCTCTCTCTCGCCCGTCTCTCTCTCCCTCTCGCCTGTCTCTCTCTCTCTCACGCCCGTCTCTCTCTCTCTCTCTCTCTCTCTCACGCCCGTCTCTCTCTCACACGACCGTCTCTCTCTCTCACGACCGTCTCTCTCTCTCTCCCTTCTCTCTCTCTCTCACTCTCACGCCCGTCTCTCTAACTCGCCCGTCTCTCTCTCTCGCCCGTCTCTTTCTTTCGCCCGTCTCTCTCTCTCTCTCACGACTGTCTCTCTCTCTCTCACGACTGTCTCTCTCTCACGCCCGTCTGTCTCTCTCTCTCTCCCGTCTCTCTCTGTCTCTCTCTCTCTCTCGCCCGTCTCTCTCTGTCTCTCTCTCTCGCCCGGCTGCCTCTCTCTCTCTCTTTCTCACGCCCGTCTCTCTCTCTCTTTCTCACACCCGTCTCTCTCTCCTCTTTCGCCCGTCTCTCTCTGTCTCTCTCTCCCGTGTCACTCTCACTCTCTCGCCCATCCGTCTCTCTCTCTCGCCCGTCCGTCTCTCTCTCTCGCCCGCCTCTCCCTCTCGCCTGTCTCTCTCTCTCACGCCCATGTCTCTCTCTCACACGCCCGTGTCTCTCTCTCTCTCTCACGCCCGTCTCTCTCTCTCTCGCCCGTCTCTCTCTCTCTCGCCCGTCTCTCTCTCTCTCGCCCGTCTCTCTCTCGCCCGTCTCTCTCTCTCACGCCCGTCTCTCTCTCTCACGCCCGTGTCTCTCCCTCACGCCCGTGTCTCTCTCTCTCTCACACGGCCCGTGTCTCTCTCTCCCTCTCTCACGCCCGTCTCTCTCTCTCACACGACCGTCTCTCTCTCTCACGACCGTCTCTCTCTCTCTCATGCCCGTCTCTCTCTCTCTCACGCCCGTCTCTCTCTCTCTCTCACGCCCGTCTCTCTCTCTCACGCCCGTCTCTCTCTCACGCCCGTCTCTCTCTCACGCCCGTCTCTCTCTCTCTCTCTCACGCCCGTCTCTCTCTCTCTCTCTCTCTCTCTCACACCCGTCTCTCTCTCTCTCTCACGCCCGTCTCTCTCTCTCTCTCACGCCCGTCTCTCCATCTCTTTTGCACGCCTGTCTCTCTCTCTCTCTCTCCCTTCTCTCTCTCTCTCTCTCTCACTCTCACGCCCGTCTCTCTCTCTCGCCCATCTCTTTATCTCGCCCGTCTCTTTATCTCGCCCGTCTCTCTCTCTCTTTCATGCCTGTCTCTCTCTCTCTCTCACGCCTGTCTCCCTCTCTCTCTCACGCCCGTCTCTCTCTCTCGTGCCCGTCTCTCTCTCCTCTTTCGCCCGTCTCTCTCCTCTCTCGCCCGTCTCTCTCTCACGGCCCGTCCGCCTCTCTCTCTCTCGCCCGTCCGTCTCTGACTCTCTCTCACGCCCATCTGCCTCTCTCTCTCTCTCGCCCTCCATCTCTCTCTCACGCCCGACTCTCTATCTCATGCCCATCTCTCTCACCCGTCCGCCTCTCTCTCTCTCTCGCCCGTCCGCCTCTCTCTCGCTCGCCCCGTCCGCCTCTCTCTCTCTCTCGCCCGTCCGCCTCTCTCTCTCTCGCCCGTCCGCCTCTCCCTCTCGTCCGTCCACATCTCTCTCTCCCACCTCTCTCTCACGCCCGTCCGCCTCTCTCTCGCCCGTCCGCCTCTCTCGCTCTCGCCCGTCCGCCTCTCTCTCTTTCTCTCTCGCCCGTCCGCCTCTTTCTCTCTCTCTCGCCCGGCCATCTCTCTCTCTCGCCCGTCCGTCTCTCTCTCTCTCGCCCGTCCGCCTCTCCCTCTCGTCCGTCCACATCTCTCTCTCCCACCTCTCTCTCACGCCCGTCCGCCTCTCTCTCGCCCGTCCGCCTCTCTCGCTCTCGCCCGTCCGCCTCTCTCTCTTTCTCTCTCGCCCGTCCGCCTCTTTCTCTCTCTCTCGCCCGTCCGTCTCTCTCTCTCTCGCCCGTGCGTCTCTCTCTCTCGCCCGTCCCGTCTCTCTCTCTCGCCCGTCCGTCTCTCTCGCCCGTCCATCTCTCTCGCCCGTCCATCTCTCTCGCCCGTCCATCTCTCTCTCTCTCTCTCTCTCTCTCCCACCCGTCCGCCTCTCTCTCTCTTTCTCTCTCTCTCCCGCCCAGCTCTCTTTCTCTCTCACGCCCGGCTCTCTCTCTCTCTCTCTCACGCCCGGCTCTCTATCTCTCTCTCACGCCCGGCTCTCTCACGCCCTTCTCTCTCACGCCCGTCTCTCTCACGCCCGTCTCTCTCACGCCCTGTCTCTCTCACGCCCGTCTCTCTCACGCCCGTCTCTCTCACGCCCGTCTCTCTCACGCCCGTCTCTCTCTCTCTCTCACGCCCGTCTCTCTGTCTCTCTCTCTCACGCCCATCTCTCTCTCACGCCCGTCTCTCTCTCTCACCGCCCGTCTCTCTCTCTCACGCCCATCTCTCTCTCTCACGCCCGGCTCTCTCTCTCTCTCTCACGCCCGTCCCACTCTCTCTCTCACGCCCGTATCTCTCTCTCTCTCACACCCCGTATCTCTCTCTCTCTCACGCCCGTCTCTCTGTCTCTCTCTCTCACGCCCATCTCTCTCTCACGCCCGTCTCTCACTCTCACGCCCGTCTCTCACTCTCACACCCGTCTCTCAATCTCACGCCCGGCTCTCAATCTCACGCCCGGCTCTCTCTCTCACGCCCGTCTCTCTCTCTCACGCCCGTCTCTCTCTCTCTCGCCCGTCTGTCTCTCTTTCTCTCGACCGTCCATCTCTGACTCTCTTCTCTTGCCCGTCTGCCTCTCTCCCTCTCGCCCATCTGCCTCTCTCTCTCTCTCTCGCCCTCCATCTCTCTCTCACGCCCGACTCTCTATCTCATGCCCATCTCTCTCGCCCGTCCGCCTCTCTCTCTCGTCCGTCCACATCTCTCTCTCCCACCTCTCTCTCATGCCCGTCCGCCTCTCTCTCGCCCGTCCGCCTCTCTCGCTCTCGCCCGTCCGCCTCTCTCTCTTTCTCTCTCGCCCGTCCGCCTCTTTCTCTCTCTCTCGCCCCGGCCATCTCTCTCTCTCTCGCCCGTCCGTCTCTCTCTCTCTCGCCCGTGCGTCTCTCTCTCTCGCCCGTCCGTCTCTCTCGCCCGTCCATCTCTCTCGCCCGTCCATCTCTCTCTCTCTCTCTCTCTCTCTCCCGCCCGTCCGCCTCTCTCTCTCTTTCTCTCTCTCTCCCGCCCAGCTCTCTCTCTCTCTCACGCCCGGCTCTCTCTCTCTCTCTCTCACGCCCGGCTCTCTCTCTCTCTCTCTCACGCCCGGCTCTCTCTCTCTCTCTCTCTCACGCCCGGCTCTCTATCTCCCTCTCACGCCCGGCTCTCTCTCTCTCTCACGCCCGTCTCTCTCACGCCCGTCTCTCTCACGCCCGTCTCTCTCACGCCCGTCTCTCTCACGCCCGTCTCTCTCTCTCTCTCACGCCCGTCTCTCTGTCTCTCTCTCTCACGCCCGTCTCTCTCTCACGCCCGTCTCTCTCTCTCACGCCCATCTCTCTCTCTGACGCCCATCTCTCTCTCTCACGCCCGGCTCTCTCTCTCTCTCTCACGCCCGTCCCACTCTCTCTCTCACGCCCGTATCTCTCTCTCTCTCACACCCGTATCTCTCTCTCTCTCACGCCCGTCTCTCTGTCTCTCTCTCTCACGCCCATCTCTCTCTCACGCCCGTCTCTCACTCTCACGCCCGTCTCTCACTCTCACACCCGTCTCTCAATCTCACGCCCGGCTCTCAATCTCACGCCCGGCTCTCTCTCTCACGCCCGTCTCTCTCTCTCACGCCCGTCTCTCTCTCTCTCGCCCGTCTGTCTCTCTTTCTCTCGACCGTCCATCTCTGACTCTCTCTCTTGCCCGTCTGCCTCTCTCCCTCTCGCCCATCTGCCTCTCTCTCTCTCTCTCGCCCTCCATCTCTCTCTCACGCCCGACTCTCTATCTCATGCCCATTTCTCTCGCCCCTCCGCCTCTCTCTCTCTCTCGCCCGTCCGCCTCTCTCTCTCTATCCCCCGTCCGCCTTTCTCTCTCTCTCTCGCCAGTCTGCCTCTCCCTCTCACCCGTCCGCCTCTCTCTCGCCCGTCCGTCTCTGACTCTCTCTCTCGCCAGTCCGTCCTCTCTCTCTCTCGCCCTCCATCTCTCTCACGCCCGACTCTCTATCTCATGCCCATCTCTCTCACCCGTCCGCCTCTCTCTCTCTCCTCGCCCGTCCGCCTCTCTCTCGCTCGCCCGTCCGCCTCTCTCTCGCTCGCCCCGTCCGCCTCTCTCTCTCTCTCGCCCGTTACCCTGTCTCTCTCTCGCCCGTCCGCCTCTCTCTCTCTCTCGCCCGTTCTCCTCTCTCTCTCTCGCCCGTCCACATCTCTCTCTCCCGCCTCTCTCTCACGCCCGTCCGCCTCTCTCTCTCGCCCGTCCGCCTCTCTCTCTCTCGCCCGTCCGCCTCTCTCTCTCGCCCGTCCGCCTCTCTCTCTTTCTCTCTCGCCCGTCCGCCTCTTTCTCTCTCGCCCGTCCGTCTCTGACTCTCTCTCTCGCCCGGCCGTCTCTGACTCTCTCTCTCGCCCGGCTGTCTCTATCTCCTCGCCCGTCCGTCTCTCTCTCTCTCTCTCTCTCTCTCCCGCCCGTCCGCCTCTCTCTCTCTCTCTCCCTCTCCCGCCCAGCTCTCTCTCTCTCTCTCTCTCATGCCCGGCCCTCTATCTCCCTCTCACGAGCGGCTCTCTATCTCCCTCTCACGAGCGGCTCTCTCTCTCTCTCCCACGCCCGTCTCTCTCTCTCACCGCCCGTCTCTCTCTCTCACGCCCGTCTCTCTCTCTCACGCCCGTCTCTCTCTCTCACGCCCGTCTCTCTCTCTCACGCCCGTCTCTCTCTCTCACGCCCGTCTCTCTCTCTCATGCCCGTCTCTCTCTCGCCTGTCCGCCTCTCTCTCTCTCGCCCGTCCGCCTCTCTCTCTCTCTCGCCCGTCTCTCTCTCTCGCCCGTCTCTTTCTCTCGCCCGTCTCTTTCTTTCGCCCGTCTCTTTATCTCGCCCGTCACTCTCTCTCTTTCACGCCCGTCTCTCTCTCTCTCTCTCACGCCTGTCTCCCTCTCTCTCTCTCACGCCCGTCTCTCTCTCTCGTGCCCGTCTCTCTCTCCTCTCTCGCCCGTCTCTCTCCTCTCTCGCCCGTCTCTCTCTCACGCCCGTCTCTCTCTCTCACGCCATCTCTCTCTCTCACGCCCGTGTCTCTCTCTCTCTCACGCCCGTGTCTCTCTCTCTCTCACGCCCGTGTCTCTCTCTCTCTCTCACGCCCGTGTCTCTCTCTCTCTCACATGCCCGTCTCTCTCTCTCACGCCGGTCTCTCTCTCTCTCGCCCGTCTCTCTCTCTTGCCCGTCTCTCTCTCTCACGCCCGTCTCTCTCTCTCTCACGCCTGTGTCTCTCTCTCTCTCTCACGCCCATGTCTCTCTCTCACACGCCCGTGTCTCTCTCTCTCTCTCACGCCCGTCGTCTCTCTCTCTCGCCCGTCTCTCTCTCTCTCGCCCGTCTCTCTCTCTCTCGCCCGTCTCTCTCTCGCCCGTCTCTCTCTCTCACGCCCGTGTCTCTCTCTCACGCCCGTGTCTCTCTCTCTCTCACGCCCGTGTCTCTCTCTCTCTCTCACGCCCGTGTCTCTCTCTCTCTCACACGCCCGTGTCTCTCTCTCCCTCTCTCACGCCCGTCTCTCTCTCTCACACGACCGTCTCTCTCTCACGACCGTCTCTCTCTCTCTCATGCCCTTCTCTCTCTCTCATGCCCGTCTCTCTCTCTCACGCCCATCTGTCTCTCTCTCATGCCCATCTCTCTCTCTCACGCCCGTCCTCCTCTCTCTCTCTCGCCCATCCACATCTCTCTCTCCCACCTCTCTCTCACGCCCGTCCGCCTCTCTCTCTCTCGCCCGTCCGTCTCTGACTCTCTCTCACGCCCATCTGCCTCTCTCTCTCTCTCGCCCTCCATCTCTCTCTCACGCCCGACTCTCTATCTCATGCCCATCTCTCTGACCCGTCCGCCTCTCTCTCTCTCTCGCCCGTCCGCCTCTCTCTCGCTCGCCCGTCCGCCTCTCTCTCTCTCTCGCCCGTCCGTCTCTCCTTCTCTCTCGCCCGTCCGCCTCTCTCTCTGTCTCGCCCCGTCCGCCTCTCTCTCTCTCTCGCCCGTCCGCCTCTCTCTCTCTCTCGCCCGTCCGCCTCTCTCTCTCGCCCGTCCGCCTCTCTCTCTCGCCCGTCCGCCTCTCTCTCTCGCCCGTCCGCCTCTCTCTCTCTCTCTCTCTCGCCCGTCCGACTCTCTCTCTCTCTCGCCCGTCCACCTCTCTCTCTCCCGCCTCTCTCTCTCTCTCGCCCGACCCGCCTCTCTCTCTCTCGCCCGACAGCCTCTCTCTCTCTCGCCCGTCCGCCTCTCTCTCTCTCGCCCGTCCCGCCTCTCTCTCTCTCGCCCGTCCGCCTCTCTCTCTCTCGCCCGTCCGCCTCTCTCTCTCTCTCTCGCCCGTCCGTCTCTCCTTCTCTCTCGCCCGTCCGCCTCTCTCTCTGTCTCGCCCGTCCGCCTCTCTCTCTCTCTCGCCCGTCCGCCTCTCTCTCTCTCTCGCCCGTCCGCCTCTCTTCTCTCGCCCGTCCGCCTCTCTCTCTCTCGCCCGTCCGCCTCTCTCTCTCTCGCCCATCCGTCTCTGACTCTCTCTCTCACCCGCCCGTCTCTCTCTCTCTCTCTCTCTCTCGCCCGTCCGTCTCTCTCTCGCCCGCCCGTCTCTCTCTCTCGCCCGTCCGTCTCTCTCTCTCGCCCGTCCATCTCTCTCTCTCTCACTCTCTCTCTCTCTCTCCCGCCCGTCCGCCTCTCTCTCTCTCTCTCTCCCGCCCAGCTCACTCTCTCTCTCACGCCCGGCTCTCTCTCTCTCTCTCTCACGCCCGTCTCTCTCACGCCCGTCTCTCTCACGCCCGTCTCTCTCTCTCTCTCATGTCCGTCTCTCTCTCTCACGCCCGTCTCTCTCTCTCACGCCCGTCTCACTCTCTCACGCCCATCTCACTCTCTCTCTCGCCCGTCCACCTCTCTCTCTCTCCCCCGTCCGCCTCTCTCTCTCTCTCGCCCGTCCGCCTCTCTCTCTCTCGCCCGTCCGCCTCTCTCTCTCTCGCCCGTCCCGCCTCTCTCTCTCTCGCCCGTCCGCCTCTCTCTCTCTCGCCCGTCCGCCTCTCTCTCTCTCGCCCGTCCGCCTCTCTCTCTCTCTCGCCCGTCCGCCTCTCTCTCTCCCGCCCGGCTCTATCTCTCTCTCTCACGCCCGGCTCTCTCTCTCTCTCACGCCGTCTCTCTCTCTCACGCCGTCTCTCTCTCTCACGCCGTCTCTCTCTCTCACGCGGTCCACCTCTCTCTCTCTCGCCTCTCCTCCTCTCCCTCTCTCGCCCGTCCGTCTCACTCTCTCGGCCCGTCCGTCTCTGACACTCTCTCACCAGTCCGTCTCTCTCTCTCTCGCCCTCCATCTCTCTCACACCCGACTCTCTATCTCATGCCCATCTCTCTCGCCCGTCCGCCTCTCTCTCTCTCTCGCCCGTCCACATCTGTCTCTCCCGCCTCTCTCACGCCCGTCCGCCTCTCTCTCTCGCCCGTCCGCCTCTCTCTCTCTCGCCCGTCCGCCTCTCTCTCTCGCCCGTCCGCCTCTCTCTCTCGCCCGTCCGCCTCTCTCTCTCTCTCGCCCGTCCGCCTCTCTCACGCCCGTCCGCCTCTCTCTCTCGCCTGTCCGCCTCTCTCTCTCTTGCCCGTCCGCCTCTCTCTCTCTTGCCCGTCCGCCTCTCTCTCTCGCCCGTCCGCCTCTCTCTCTCGCCCGTCCGCCTCTCTCTCTCGCCCGTCCGCCTCTCTCTCTTTCTCGCTCGCCCGTCCGCCTCTTTCTCTCTCGCCCGTCCGTCTCTGACTCTCTCTCTCGCCCGGCCGTCTCTGACTCTCTCTCTCGCCCGGCCGTCTCCCTCTCTCTCGCCCCGTCCGTCTCTCTCTCTCTCTCTCTCTCTCTCTCCCCGCCCCGTCCGCCTCTCTCTCTCTCTCTCTCTCCCTCTCCCGCCCAGCTCTCTCTCTCTCTCTCATGCCCGGCTCTCTATCTCCCTCTCACGAGCGGCTCTCTCTCTCTCTCCCACGCCCGTCTCTCTCTCTCACGCCCGTCTCTCTCTCTCACGCCCGTCTCTCTCTCTCCCGCCCGTCTCTCTCTCTCCCCGCCCGTCTCTCTCTCTCACGCCCGTCTCTCTCTCTCTCGCCCGTCCGCCTCTCTCTCTCTCGCCCGTCCGCCTCTCTCTCTCTCGCGCCCGTCCGCCTCTCTCTCTCGCCCGTCCGCCTCTCTCTCTCGCTCGCCCGTCCGCCTCTCTCTCTCTCGTCCGTCCGCCTCTCTCTCTCTGTCGCCCGTCCGCCTCTCTCTCTCTCGCCCGTCCGCCTCTCTGTCTCTCTCTCTCTCTCTCGCGCCCGTCCGCCTCTCTCTCTCCCGCCCGGCTCTCTCTCTCTCTCGCCCGCCCGGCTCTCTCTCTCTCTCTCCCGCCCGGCTCTCTCTCTCTCTCTCTCAGGCCCGTCTCTCTCTCTCAGGCCCGTCTCTCTCTCTCAGGCCCGTCTCTCTCTCTCACGCCGTCTCTCTCTCTCACGCCGTCTCTCTCTCTCACGCCGTCTCTCTCTCTCACGCCCGTCTGCCTCTCTCTCTCTCTCTCTCGCCCGTCCGTCTCTCTCTCACACCCGACTCTCGTTCTCATGCCCATCTCTCTCACCCGTCCGCCTCTCTCTCTCTCGCCCGTCCACCTCTCTCTCGCTCGCCCCGTCCACCTCTCTCTCGCTCGCCCATCCGCCTCTCTCTCTCGCCCGTCCGCCTCTCTCTCTCTCTCGCCCGTCCCGCCTCTCTCTCTCTCGCCCGTCCGCCTCTCTCTCTCTCGCCCGTCCGCCTCTCTCTCTCTCTCGCCCGTCCTCCTCTCTCTCTCTCGCCCGTCCACATCTCTCTCTCCCACCTCTCTCTCACGCCCGTCCGCCTCTCTCTCTCTCGCCCGTCCGTCTCTGACTCTCTCTCACGCCCATCTGCCTCTCTCTCTCTCTCGCCCTCCATCTCTCTCTCACGCCCGACTCTCTATCTCATGCCCATCTCTCTCACCCGTCCGCCTCTCTCTCTCTCTCGCCCGTCCGCCTCTCTCTCGCTCGCCCGTCCGCCTCTCTCTCTCTCTCGCCCGTCCGCCTCTCTCTCTCTTGCCCGTCCGCCTCTCCCTCTCGTCCGTCCACATCTCTCTCTCCCACCTCTCTCTCACGCCCGTCCGCCTCTCTCTCGCCCGTCCGCCTCTCTCGCTCTCGCCCGTCCGCCTCTCTCTCTTTCTCTCTCGCCCGTCCGCCTCTTTCTCTCTCTCTCGCCCGGCCATCTCTCTCTCTCTCGCCCGTCCGTCTCTCTCTCTCTCGCCCGTCCGCCTCTCCCTCTCGTCCGTCCACATCTCTCTCTCCCACCTCTCTCTCACGCCCGTCCGCCTCTCTCTCGCCCGTCCGCCTCTCTCGCTCTCGCCCGTCCGCCTCTCTCTCTTTCTCTCTCGCCCGTCCGCCTCTTTCTCTCTCTCTCGCCCGTCCGTCTCTCTCTCTCTCGCCCGTGCGTCTCTCTCTCTCGCCCGTCCGTCTCTCTCTCGCCCGTCCGTCTCTCTCGCCCGTCCATCTCTCTCGCCCGTCCATCTCTCTCGCCCGTCCATCTCTCTCTCTCTCTCTCTCTCTCTCCCACCCGTCCGCCTCTCTCTCTCTTTCTCTCTCTCTCCCGCCCAGCTCTCTTTCTCTCTCACGCCCGGCTCTCTCTCTCTCTCTCTCACGCCCGGCTCTCTATCTCTCTCTCACGCCCGGCTCTCTCACGCCCTTCTCTCTCACGCCCGTCTCTCTCACGCCCGTCTCTCTCACGCCCGTCTCTCTCACGCCCGTCTCTCTCACGCCCGTCTCTCTCACGCCCGTCTCTCTCACGCCCGTCTCTCTCACGCCCGTCTCTCTCTCTCTCTCACGCCCGTCTCTCTGTCTCTCTCTCTCACGCCCGTCTCTCTCTCACGCCCGTCTCTCTCTCTCACGCCCGTCTCTCTCTCTCACGCCCATCTCTCTCTCTCACGCCCGGCTCTCTCTCTCTCTCTCACGCCCGTCCCACTCTCTCTCTCACGCCCGTATCTCTCTCTCTCTCACACCCGTATCTCTCTCTCTCTCACGCCCGTCTCTCTGTCTCTCTCTCTCACGCCCATCTCTCTCTCACGCCCGTCTCTCACTCTCACGCCCGTCTCTCACTCTCACACCCCGTCTCTCAATCTCACGCCCGGCTCTCAATCTCACGCCCGGCTCTCTCTCTCACGCCCGTCTCTCTCTCTCACGCCCGTCTCTCTCTCTCTCGCCCGTCTGTCTCTCTTTCTCTCGACCGTCCATCTCTGACTCTCTTCTCTTGCCCGTCTGCCTCTCTCCCTCTCGCCCATCTGCCTCTCTCTCTCTCTCTCGCCCTCCATCTCTCTCTCACGCCCGACTCTCTATCTCATGCCCATCTCTCTCGCCCGTCCGCCTCTCTCTCTCGTCCGTCCACATCTCTCTCTCCCACCTCTCTCTCATGCCCGTCCGCCTCTCTCTCGCCCGTCCGCCTCTCTCGCTCTCGCCCGTCCGCCTCTCTCTCTTTCTCTCTCGCCCGTCCGCCTCTTTCTCTCTCTCTCGCCCGGCCATCTCTCTCTCTCTCGCCCGTCCGTCTCTCTCTCTCTCGCCCGTGCGTCTCTCTCTCTCGCCCGTCCGTCTCTCTCGCCCGTCCATCTCTCTCGCCCGTCCATCTCTCTCTCTCTCTCTCTCTCCCGCCCGTCCGCCTCTCTCTCTCTTTCTCTCTCACTCCCGCCCAGCTCTCTCTCTCTCTCACGCCCGGCTCTCTCTCTCTCTCTCTCACGCCCGGCTCTCTCTCTCTCTCTCTCACGCCCGGCTCTCTCTCTCTCTCTCTCTCACGCCCGGCTCTCTATCTCCCTCTCACGCCCGGCTCTCTCTCTCTCTCACGCCCGTCTCTCTCACGCCCGTCTCTCTCACGCCCGTCTCTCTCACGCCCGTCTCTCTCACGCCCGTCTCTCTCACGCCCGTCTCTCTCTCTCTCTCACGCCCGTCTCTCTGTCTCTCTCTCTCACGCCCGTCTCTCTCTCACGCCCGTCTCTCTCTCTCACGCCCATCTCTCTCTCTGACGCCCATCTCTCTCTCTCACGCCCGGCTCTCTCTCTCTCTCTCACGCCCGTCCCACTCTCTCTCTCACGCCCGTATCTCTCTCTCTCTCACACCCGTATCTCTCTCTCTCTCACGCCCGTCTCTCTGTCTCTCTCTCTCACGCCCATCTCTCTCTCACGCCCGTCTCTCACTCTCACGCCCGTCTCTCACTCTCACACCCGTCTCTCAATCTCACGCCCGGCTCTCAATCTCACGCCCGGCTCTCTCTCTCACGCCCGTCTCTCTCTCTCACGCCCGTCTCTCTCTCTCTCGCCCGTCTGTCTCTCTTTCTCTCGACCGTCCATCTCTGACTCTCTCTCTTGCCCGTCTGCCTCTCTCCCTCTCGCCCATCTGCCTCTCTCTCTCTCTCTCGCCCTCCATCTCTCTCTCACGCCCGACTCTCTATCTCATGCCCATTTCTCTCGCCCGTCCGCCTCTCTCTCTCTCTCGCCCGTCCGCCTCTCTCTCTCTATCCCCCGTCCGCCCTTTCTCTCTCTCTCTCGCCAGTCTGCCTCTCCCTCTCACCCGTCCGCCTCTCTCTCGCCCGTCCGTCTCTGACTCTCTCTCTCGCCAGTCCGTCTCTCTCTCTCTCGCCCTCCATCTCTCTCACGCCCGACTCTCTATCTCATGCCCATCTCTCTCACCCGTCCGCCTCTCTCTCTCTCTCGCCCGTCCGCCTCTCTCTCGCTCGCCCGTCCGCCTCTCTCTCGCTCGCCCCGTCCGCCTCTCTCTCTCTCTCGCCCGTTACCCTGTCTCTCTCTCGCCCGTCCGCCTCTCTCTCTCTCTCGCCCGTTCTCCTCTCTCTCTCTCGCCCGTCCACATCTCTCTCTCCCGCCTCTCTCTCACGCCCGTCCGCCTCTCTCTCTCGCCCGTCCGCCTCTCTCTCTCTCGCCCGTCCGCCTCTCTCTCTCGCCCGTCCGCCTCTCTCTCTTTCTCTCTCGCCCGTCCGCCTCTTTCTCTCTCGCCCGTCCGTCTCTGACTCTCTCTCTCGCCCGGCCGTCTCTGACTCTCTCTCTCGCCCGGCTGTCTCTATCTCCTCGCCCGTCCGTCTCTCTCTCTCTCTCTCTCTCTCTCTCCCGCCCGTCCGCCTCTCTCTCTCTCTCTCCCTCTCCCGCCCAGCTCTCTCTCTCTCTCTCTCTCATGCCCGGCCCTCTATCTCCCTCTCACGAGCGGCTCTCTATCTCCCTCTCACGAGCGGCTCTCTCTCTCTCTCCCACGCCCGTCTCTCTCTCTCACGCCCGTCTCTCTCTCTCACGCCCGTCTCTCTCTCTCACGCCCGTCTCTCTCTCTCACGCCCGTCTCTCTCTCTCACGCCCGTCTCTCTCTCTCACGCCCGTCTCTCTCTCTCATGCCCGTCTCTCTCTCGCCTGTCCGCCTCTCTCTCTCTCGCCCGTCCGCCTCGCTCTCTCTCTCGCCCATCCGCCTCTCTCTCTCGCCCGTCCGCCTCTCTCTCTCGCTCGCCCGTCCGCCTCTCTCTCTCTCGTCTGTCCGCCTCTCTCTCTCTCTGTCGCCTGTCCGCCTCTCTCTCTCTGTCGCCCGTCCGCCTCTCTCTCTCCTGCCCGGCTCTCTCTCTCTCTCTCACGCCCGGCTCTCTCTCTCTCTCTCTCTCAGGCCCGTCTCTCTCTCTCTCTCAGGCCCGTCTCTCTCTCTCTCTCAGGCCCGTCTCTCTCTCTCACGCCATCTCTCTCTCTCACGCCGTCTCTCTCTCTCTCACGCCCGTCTGCCTCTCTCTCTCTCTCGCCCGTCCGTCTCTCTCTCTCTCGGCAGTCCGTCTCTCTCTCTCTCGCCAATCCGTCTCTGACTCTCTCTCACGCCCGTCTGCCTCTCTCTCTCTCTCTCCCTCCATCTCTCTCTCACGCCCGACTCTCGATCTCATGCCCATCTCTCTCACCCGTCCGCCTCTCTCTCTCTCGCCCGTCCACCTCTCTCTCGCTCGCCCATCCACCTCTCTCTCTCGCCCGTCCGCCTCTCTCTCTCTCTCGCCCGTCCGCCTCTCTCTCTCTCGCCCGTCCGCCTCTCTCTCTCTCTCGCCCGTCTCTCTCTCTCGCCCGTCTCTTTCTCTCGCCCGTCTCTTTCTTTCGCCCGTCTCTTTATCTCGCCCGTCTCTCTCTCTCTTTCACGCCCGTCTCTCTCTCTCTCTCTCACGCCTGTCTCCCTCTCTCTCTCTCACGCCCGTCTCTCTCTCTTGTGCCCGTCTCTCTCTCCTCTCTCGCCCGTCTCTCTCTCACGCCCGTCTCTCTCTCTCACGCCATCTCTCTCTCTCATGCCCGTGTCTCTCTCTCTCTCACGCCCGTGTCTCTCTCTCTCTCACGCCCGTGTCCTCTCTCTCTCTCACATGCCCGTCTCTCTCTCTCACGTCGGTCTCTCTCTCTCTCGCCCGTCTCTCTCTCTTGCCCGTCTCTCTCTCTCACGCCCGTCTCTCTCTCTCTCACGCCCGTGTCTCTCTCTCTCTCTCACGCCCATGTCTCTCTCTCACACGCCCGTGTCTCTCTCTCTCTCTCACGCCCGTGTCTCTCTCTCTCGCCCGTCTCTCTCTCTCTCGCCCGTCTCTCTCTCTCTCGCCCGTCTCTCTCTCTCTCGCCCGTCTCTCTCTCTCTCGCCCGTCTCTCTCTCTCTCGCCCATCTCTCTCTCTCTCGCCCGTCTCTCTCTCTCTCGCCCGTCTCTCTCTCTCTCGCCCGTCTCTCTCTCGCCCGTCTCTCTCTCTCACGCCCGTGTCTCTCTCTCTCTCACGCCCGTGTCTCTCTCTCTCTCTCACGCCCGTGTCTCTCTCTCTCTCACACGCCCGTGTCTCTCTCTCCCTCTCTCACGCCCGTCTCTCTCTCTCACACGACCGTCTCTCTCTCACGACCGTCCTCTCTCTCTCATCATGCCCTTCTCTCTCTCTCATGCCCGTCTCTCTCTCTCTCTCACGCCCGTCTGTCTCTCTCTCATGCCCATCTCTCTCTCTCACGCCCGTCCTCCTCTCTCTCTCTCGCCCATCCACATCTCTCTCTCCCACCTCTCTCTCACGCCCATACCGCCTCTCTCTCTCTTGCCCGTCCGTCTCTGACTCTCTCTCACGCCCATCTGCCTCTCTCTCTCGCCCTCCATCTCTCTCTCACGCCCGACTCTCTATCTCATGCCCATCTCTCTCACCCGTCCGCCTCTCTCTCTCTCCTCGCCCCGTCCGCCTCTCTCTCTCTCGCCCGTCCGCCTCTCTCTCTCACTCGCCCGTCCGCCTCTCTCTCTCCTCGCCCGTCCGCCTCTCTCTCGCCCGTCCGCCTCTCCTCGCTCTCGCCCGTACCGCCTCTCTCTCTTTCTCTCTCGCCCGTCCGCCTCTTTCTCTCTCTCCTCGCCCGTGCGTCTCTCTCCTCTCTCGCCCGTAGCGTCTCTCTCCTCTCGCCCGTCCGTCTCTCTCGCCCGTCCATCCTCCTCGCCCGTCCATCTCTCTCGCCCGTACCATCTCTCTCGCCCGTCCTTCTCTCTCTCTCTCTCTCTCTCCCGCCCGTCCGCCTCTCTCTCTTTCTCTCTCTCTCCCGCCCAGCTCTCTTTCTCTCTCACGCCCGGCTCTCTCTCTCTCTCTCTCATGCCCGGCTCTCTATCTCTCTCTCACGCCCGGCTCTCTCACGCCCTTCTCTCTCACCGCCCGTCTCTCTCACGCCCGTCTCTCTCACGCCCGTCTCTCTCACGCCCGTCTCTCTCTCTCTCTCACGCCCGTCTCTCTGTCTCTCTCTCTCACGCCCGTCTCTCTCTCACGCCCGTCTCTCTCTCTCACGCCCATCTCTCTCTCTGACGCCCATCTCTCTCTCTGACGCCCATCTCTCTCTCTCACGCCCGGCTCTCTCTCTCTCACGCCCATCCTACTCTCTCTCTCACGCCCGTATCTCTCTCTCTCTCTCACACCCGTATCTCTCTCTCTCTCACGCCCGTCTCTCTGTCTCTCTCTCTCACGCCCATCTCTCTCTCACGCCCGTCTCTCACTCTCACGCCCGTCTCTCACTCTCACACCCGTCTCTCAATCTCACGCCCGGCTCTCTATCTCTCTCTCACGCCCGGCTCTCTCACGCCCTTCTCTCTCACGCCCGTCTCTCTCACGCACCGCTCTCTCTCACGCCCGTTCTCTCTCCACGCCCGTCTCTCTCACGCCCGTCTCTCTCTCTCTCTCACGCCCGTCTCTCTGTCTCTCTCTCTCACGCCCGTCTCTCTCTCACGCCGTCTCTCTCTCTCACGCCCATCTCTCTCTCTGACGCCCATCTCTCTCTCTGACGCCCATCTCTCTCTCTCACGCCCCGGCTCTCTCTCTCTCACGCCCATCCTACTCTCTCTCTCACGCCCGTATCTCTCTCTCTCTCTCACACCCGTATCTCTCTCTCTCTCACGCCCATCTCTCTCTCACGCCGTCTCTCACTTCTCACGCCCGTCTCTCACTCTCACACCCGTCTCTCAATCTCACGCCCGGCTCTCAATCTCACGCCCGGCTCTCTCTCTCACGCCCGGCTCTCTCTCTCACGCCCGTCTCTCTCTCTCACGCCCGTCTCTCTCTCTCTCGCCCGTCTGTCTCTCTTTCTCTCGACCGTCCATCTCTGACTCTCATCTCTTGCCCGTCTGCCTCTCTCCCTCTCGCCCATCTCCTGCCTCTCTCTCTCTCTCTCGCCCTCCATCTCTCTCTCACGCCCGACTCTCTATCTCATGCCCATCTCTCTCACCCGTCCGCCTCTCTCTCTCTCTCGCCCGTCCGCCTCTCTCTCGCTCGCCCGTCCGCCTCTCTCTCTCTCTCGCCCGTCCGCCTCTCTCTCTCTCGCCCGTCCGCCTCTCCCTCTCGTCCGTCCCACATCTCTCTCTCCCACCTCTCTCACGCCCGTACCGCCTCTCTCTCGCCCGTCCGCCTCTCTCGCTCTCCGGCCCGTCCGCCTCTCTCTCTTTCTCTCTCGCCCGTCCGCCTCTTTCTCTCTCTCTCGCCCGGCCCATCTCTCTCTCTCTCGCCCGTGCGTCTCTCTCTCTCGCCCGTCTCTCTCTCTCCTCGCCCGTCTCTCTCTCCACGCCCGTGTCTCTCTCACTCTCTCACGCCCATGTCTCTCGCTCTCACACGCCCGTGTCTCTCTCTCTCTCACGCCCGTCTCTCTCTCTCCTCGCCTGTCTCTCTCTCTCTCGCCCGTCTCTCTCACGCCCGTCTCTCTCTCTCTCACGCCCGTGTCTCTCTCTCTCTCTCTCACGCCCGTGTCTCTCTCTCTCTCACACGACCGTCTCTCTCTCTCTCTCTCCACGCCCGTGTCTCTCTCTCTCTCACACGACCGTCTCTCTCTCTCACGACCATCTCTCTCTCTCACGACCGTCTCTCTCTCTCTCATGCCCTTCTCTCTCTCTCACGCCCGTCTCTCTCTGTCTCTCTCTCCCGTCCTCTCTCTCTCGCCCGTCTCTCTCTGTCTCTCTCTCTCGCCCGGCTGTCTCTCTCTCTCTCGCCCGTCTCCTCTCTCTCTCTCTCTTCCTCACGCCCGTCTCTCTCTCTCTCTTTCTCACACCCATCTCTCTCTCCTCTCGCTCGTCTCTCTCTCTCTCTCTCGCCCGGCTGTCTCTCTCTCTCGCCCGTCTCTCTCTCTCTCTCTCTCTCTTCCTCACGCCCGTCTCTCTCTCTCTCTTTCTCACACCCGTCTCTCTCTCTCTCGCTCGTCTCTCTCTCTCTCTCTCGCCCGTCTCTCTCTCTATCTCGCCGGTCTCTCTCTCTCTCACACCCGTCTCTCTCCCTCTCTCTCTCTCATGCCCGTCTCTCTCTCTCCCTCGCCCGTCTCTCTCAGCCGTCTCTCTCTCACTCGCCCGGCCGTCTCTCTCTCTCTCGCCCGTCTCTCTCTCCCCTCTCGCCTGTCTCTCTCTCTCCTCCACGCCCGTCTCTCTCTCTCTCTCTCTCTCTCACGCCCGTCTCTCTCTCACACGACCGTCTCTCTCTCTCACCAGCCCGTCTCTCTCTCTCTCGCCCGTCTGTCTCTCTTTCTCTCGACCGTACCATCTCTGACTCTCTCTCTTGCCCGTCTGCCTCTCTCCCTCTCGCCCATCTGCCTCTCTCTCTCTCCTCTCGCCCTCCATCTCTCTCTCACGCCCGACTCTCTATCTCATGCCATCTCTCTCGCCCGTCCGCCTCTCTCTCTCGTCCGTCCCACATCTCTCTCTCCCCACCTCTCTCTCATGCCCGTCCGCCTCTCTCTCGCCCCGTCCGCCTCTCTCGCTCTCGCCCGTCCGCCTCTCTCTCTTTCTCTCTCGCCCGTCCGCCTCTTTCTCTCTCTCTCGCCCGGCCATCTCTCTCTCTCTCGCCCGTCCGTCTCTCTCTCTCCTCGCCCCGTGCGTCTCTCTCTCTCGCCCGTCCCGTCTCTCTCGCCCCGTCCATCTCTCTCGCCCGGTCCATCTCTCCTCTCTCTCTCTCTCCCGCCCGTCCGCCTCTCTCTCTCTTTCTCTCTCTCTCCCGCCCAGCTCTCTCTCTCTCTCACGCCCGGCTCTCTCTCTCTCTCTCTCACGCCCGGCTCTCTCTCTCTCTCTCTCTCACGCCCGGCTCTCTCTCTCTCTCTCTCTCACGCCCGGGCTCTCTATCTCCCTCTCACGCCCGGCTCTCTCTCTCCTCTCACAGCCCGTCTCCTCACGCCCGTCTCTCTCACGCCCGTCTTCTCTCACGCCCGTCTCATCTCACGCCCGTCTCTCTCACGCCCGTCTCTCTCACGCCCGTCTCTCTCTCTCTCTCACGCCCGTCTCTCTGTCTCTCTCTCTCACGCCCGTCTCTCTCTCACGCCCGTCTCTCTCTCTCACGCCCATCTCTCTCTCTGACGCCCATCTCTCTCTCTCACGCCCGGCTCTCTCTCTCTCTCTCACGCCCGTCCCACTCTCTCTCTCACGCCCGTATCTCTCTCTCTCTCACACCCGTTTCTCTCTCTCTCTCCCCGTCTCTCTGTCTCTCTCTCTCACGCCCATCTCTCTCTCACGCCCGTCTCTCACTCTCACGGCCCGTCTCTCACTCTCACACCCGTCCTCTCAATCTCACGCCCGGCTCTCAATCTCACGCCCGGCTCTCTCTCTCACGCCCGTCTCTCTCTCTCAACGCCCGTCTCTCTCTCTCTCGCCCGTCTGTCTCTCTTTCTCTCGACCGTCCATCTCTGACTCTCTCTCTTTGCCCGTCTGCCTCTCTCCCTCTCGCCCATCTGCCTCTCTCTCTCTCTCTCGCCCTCCATCTCTCTCTCACGCCCGACTCTCTATCTCATGCCCATTTCTCTCGCCCGTCCGCCTCTCTCTCTCTCTCGCCCCTTCCGCCTCTCTCTCTCTATCCCCCGTCCCGCCTTTCTCTCTCTCTCTCTCTCGCCAGTCTGCCTCTCCCTCTCACCTCCGTCCCGCCTCCTCTCTCGCCCGTCCGTCTCTGACTCTCTCTCTCGCCAGTCCGTCTCTCTCTCTCTCGCCCTCCATCTCTCTCACGCCCGACTCTCTATCTCATGCCCATCTCTCTCACCCGTCCGCCTCTCTCTCTCTCTCGCCCGTCCGCCTCTCTCTCGCTCGCCCGTCCGCCTCTCTCTCGCTCGCCCGTCCGCCTCCTCTCTCTCTCTCGCCCGTTACCCTGTCTCTCTCTCGCCCGTCCGCCTCTCTCTCTCTCTCGCCCGTTCTCCTCTCTCTCTCCTCTCGCCCGTCCACATCTCTCTCTCCCGCCTCTCTCTCACGCCCGTACCGCCTCTCTCTCTCGCCCGTCCGCCTCTCTCATCTCTCGCCCGTCCGCCTCTCTCTCTCGCCCGTCTCTCACTCTCACACCCGTCTCTCAATCTCACGCCCGGCTCTCAATCTCACGCCCGGCTCTCTCTCTCACGCCCGTCTCTCTCTCTCACGCCCGTCTCTCTCTCTCTCGCCCGTCTGTCTCTCTTTCTCTCGACCGTCCATCTCTGACTCTCTCTCTTGCCCGTCTGCCTCTCTCCCTCTCGCCCATCTGCCTCTCTCTCTCTCTCTCGCCCTCCATCTCTCTCTCACGCCCGACTCTCTATCTCATGCCCATTTCTCTCGCCCGTCCGCCTCTCTCTCTCTCTCGCCCGTCCGCCTCTCTCTCTATCTCCCCGTCCGCCTTTTCTCTCTCTCTCTCGCCAGTCTGCCTCTCCCTCTCACCCGTCCGCCTCTCTCTCGCCCGTCCCGTCTCTGACTCTCTCTCTCGCCAGTCCGTCTCTCTCTCTCTCGCCCTCCATCTCTCTCACGCCCGACTCTCTATCTCATGCCCATCTCTCTCACCCCGTCCGCCTCTCATCTCTCTCTCGCCCGTCCGCCTCTCTCCTCGCTCGCCCGTCGCCTCTCTCTCGCTCGCCCGTCCGCCTCTCTCTCTCTCTCGCCCGTTACCCTGTCTCTCTCTCGCCCGTCCGCCTCCTCTCTCTCTCTCGCCCGTTCTCCTCTCTCTCTCTCGCCCGTCACATCTCTCTCCTCCCCGCCCTCTCTCTCACGCCCGTCCGCCTCTCTCTCTCGCCCGTCCGCCTCTCTCTCTCTCAGCCCGTCCGCCTCTCTCTCTCGCCCGTCCGCCTCTCTCTCTTTCTCTCTCGCCCGTCCGCCTCTTTCTCTCTCGCCCGTCCGTCTCTGACTCTCTCCCTCTCGCCCCGGCCGTCCTCTGACTCTCTCTCTCGCCCGGCTGTCTCTATCTCCTCGCCCGTCCGTCTCTCTCTCTCTCTCTCTCTCTCTCTCCCGCCCGTCCGCCTCTCTCTCTCTCTCTCCCTCTCCCGCCCAGCTCTCTCTCTCTCTCTCTCTCATGCCCGGCCCTCTATCTCCCTCTCACCGAGCGGCTCTCTATCTCCCTCTCACGAGCGGCTCTCCTCTCTCTCTCCCACGCCCGGTCTCTCTCTCTCACGCCCGTCTCTCTCTCTCACGCCCGTCTCTCTCTCTCACGCCCGTCTCTCTCTCTCACGCCCGTCTCTCTCTCTCACCGCCCGTCTCTCTCTCTCATGCCCGTCTCTCTCTCGCCTGTCCGCCTCTCTCTCTCTCGCCCGTCCCGCCTCGCTCTCTCTCTCGCCCATCCGCCTCTCTCTCTCGCCCGTCCGCCTCTCTCTCTCGCTCGCCCGTCCGCCTCTCTCTCTCTCGTCTGTCCGCCTCTCTCTCTCTCTGTCGCCTGTCCGCCTCTCTCTCTCTGTCGCCCGTCCGCCTCTCTCTCTCCTGCCCGGCTCTCTCTCTCTCTCTCACGCCCGGCTCTCTCTCTCTCTCTCTCTCAGGCCCGTCTCTCTCTCTCTCTCAGGCCCGTCTCTCTCTCTCCACGCCATCTCTCTCTCTCACGCCGTCTCTCTCTCTCTCACGCCCGTCTGCCTCTCTCTCTCTCTCGCCCGTCCGTCTCTCTCTCTCTCGGCAGTCCGTCTCTCTCTCTCCCTCGCCAATCCGTCTCTGACTCTCTCTCACGCCCGTCTGCCTCTCTCTCTCTCTCTCCCTCCATCTCTCTCTCACGCCCGACTCTCGATCTCATGCCCATCTCTCTCACCCGTCCGCCTCTCTCTCTCCTCGCCCGTCCACCTCTCTCTCGCTCGCCCATCCACCTCTCTCTCTCGCCCGTCCGCCTCTCTCTCTCTCTCGCCCGTCCGCCTCTCTCTCTCTCGCCCGTCCGCCTCTCTCTCTCTCTCGCCCGTCTCTCTCTCTCGCCCGTCTCTTTCTCTCGCGCCCCGTCTCTTTCTTTCGCCCGTCTCTTTATCTCGCCCGTCTCTCTCTTCTTTCACGCCCGTCTCTCTCTCTCTCTCTCACGCCTGTCTCCCTCTCTCTCTCTCACGCCTGTCTCCCTCTCTCTCTCTCACGCCCGTCTCTCTCTCTCGTGCCCGTCTCTCTCTCCTCTCTCGCCCGTCTCTCTCTCACGCCCGTCTCTCTCTCTCACGCCATCTCTCTCTCTCATGCCCGTGTCTCTCTCTCTCTCACGCCCCGTGTCTCTCTCTCTCTCACGGCCCGTGTCTCTCTCTCTCTCCACATGCCCGTCTCTCTCTCTCACGTCGGTCTCTCTCTCTCTCGCCCGTCTCTCTCTCTTGCCCGTCTCTCTCTCTCACGCCCGTCTCTCTCCCTCTCACGCCCGTGTCTCTCTCTCTCTCTCACAGCCCATGTCTCTCTCTCACACGCCCGTGTCTCTCTCTCTCTCTCACGCCCGTGTCTCTCTCTCTCGCCCGTCTCTCTCTCTCTCGCCCGTCTCTCTCTCCTCTCGCCCGTCTCTCTCTCTCTCGCCCGTCTCTCTCTCTCTCCGCCCGTCTCTCTCTCTCTCGCCCGTCTCTCTCTCTCTCGCCCGTCTCTCTCTCTCTCGCCCGTCTCTCTCTCGCCCGTCTCTCTCTCTCACGCCCGTGTCTCTCTCTCACGCCCGTGTCTCTCTCTCTCTCACGCCCGTGTCTCTCTCTCTCTCTCACGCCCGTGTCTCTCTCTCTCTCACAACGCCCGTGTCTCTCTCTCCCTCTCTCACGCCCGTCTCTCTCTCTCACACGACCGTCTCTCTCTCACGACCGTCTCTCTCTCTCTCATGCCCTTCTCTCTCTCTCATGCCCCGTCTCTCTCTCTCTCTCCACGCCCGTCTGTCTCTCTCTCATGCCCATCTCTCTCTCTCACGCCCGTCCTCCTCTCTCTCTCTCGCCCATCCACATCTCTCTCTCCCACCTCTCTCTCACGCCCGTCCGCCTCTCTCTCTCTTGCCCGTCCGTCTCTGACTCTCTCTCACGCCCATCTGCCTCTCTCTCTCGCCCTCCATCTCTCTCTCACGCCCGACTCTCTATCTCATGCCCATCTCTCTCACCCGTCCGCCTCTCTCTCTCTCTCGCCCGTCCGCCTCTCTCTCTCTCGCCCGTCCGCCTCTCTCTCTCTCTCGCCCGTCCGCCTCTCTCTCTCTCGCCCGTCCGCCTCTCTCTCGCCCGTCCGCCTCTCTCTCGCTCTCCGCCCGTCCGCCTCTCTCTCTTTCTCTCGTCGCCCGTCCGCCTCTTTCTCTCTCTCTCGCCCGTGCGTCTCTCTCTCTCTCGCCCGTGCGTCTCTCTCTCTCTCGCCCGTCCGTCTCTCTCGCCCGTCCATCTCTCTCGCCCGTCCATCTCTCTCGCCCGTCCATCTCTCTCGCCCGTCCTTCTCTCTCTCTCTCTCTCTCTCCCGCCCGTCCGCCTCTCTCTCTTCTCTCTCTCTCCCGCCCAGCTCTCTTTCTCTCTCACGCCCGGCTCTCTCTCTCTCTCTCTCACGCCCGGCTCTCTATCTCTCTCTCACGCCCGGCTCTCTCACGCCCTTCTCTCTCACGCCCGTCTCTCTCACGCCCGTCTCTCTCACGCCCAGTCTCTCTCACGCCCGTCTCCTCTCTCACGCCCGTCTCTCTCTCTCCTCTCACGCCCGTCTCTCTGTCTCTCTCTCTCACGCCCGTCTCTCTCTCACGCCCGTCTCTCTCTCTCACGCCCATCTCTCTCTCTGACGCCCATCTCTCTCTCTGACGCCCATCTCTCTCTCTCACGCCCGGCTCTCTCTCTCTCACGCCCATCCTACTCTCTCTCTCACGCCCGTATCTCTCTCTCCTCTCACACCCGTATCTCTCTCTCTCTCACGCCCGTCTCTCTGTCTCTCTCTCTCACGCCCATCTCTCTCTCACGCCCGTCTCTCACTCTCACGCCCGTCTCTCACTCTCACACCCCGTCTCTCAATCTCACGCCCGGCTCTCAATCTCACGCCCGGCTCTCTCTCTCACGCCCGGCTCTCTCTCTCACGCCCGTCTCTCTCTCTCACGCCCGTCCTCTCTCTCTCTCGCCCGTCTGTCTCTCTTTCTCTCGACCGTCCATCTCTGACTCTCTCTCTTGCCCGTCTGCCTCTCTCCCTCTCGCCCATCTGCCTCTCTCTCTCTCTCTCGCCCTCCATCTCTCTCTCACGCCCGACTCTCTATCTCATGCCCATCTCTCTCACCCGTCCGCCTCTCTCTCTCTCTCGCCCGTCCGCCTCTCTCTCGCTCGCCCGTCCGCCTCTCTCTCTCTCTCGCCCGTCCGCCTCTCTCTCTCTCGCCCGTCCCACCGCCTCTCCCTCTCGTCCGTCCACATCTCTCTCTCCCACCTCTCTCACGCCCGTCCGCCTCTCTCTCGCCCGTCCGCCTCTCTCGCTCTCGCCCGTCCGGCCTCTCTCTCTCTTTCTCTCTCGCCCGTCCGCCTCTTTCTCTCTCTCTCGCCCGGCCATCTCTCTCTCTCTCGCCCGTGCGTCTCTCTCTCTCGCCCGTCTCTCTCTCTCTCGCCCGTCTCTCTCTCACGCCCGTGTCTCTCTCACTCTCTCACGCCCATGTCTCTCGCTCTCACACGCCCGTGTCTCTCTCCTCTCTCACGCCCGTCTCTCTCTCTCTCGCCTGTCTCTCTCTCTCTCGCCCGTCTCTCTCACGCCCGTCTCTCTCTCTCTCACGCCCGTTGTCTCTCTCTCTCTCTCTCACGCCCGTGTCTCTCTCTCTCTCACACGACCGTCTCTCTCTCTCTCTCTCCACGCCCGTGTCTCTCTCTCTCTCACACGACCCGTCTCTCTCTCTCACGACCATCTCTCTCTCTCACGACCGTCTCTCTCTCTCTCATGCCCTTTCTCTCTCTCTCACGCCCGTCTCTCTCTGTCTCTCTCTCCCGTCTCTCTCTCTCGCCCGTCTCTCTCTGTCTCTCTCTCTCGCCCGGCTGTCTCTCTCTCTCGCCCGTCTCTCTCTCTCTCTCTCTCTTCCTCACGCCCGTCTCTCTCTCTCTCTTTCTCACACCCATCTCTCTCTCTCTCGCTCGTCTCTCTCTCTCTCTCTCGCCCGGCTGTCTCTCTCTCTCGCCCGTCTCTCTCTCTCTCTCTCTCTCTTCCTCACGCCCGTCTCTCTCTCTCTCTTTCTCACACCCGTCTCTCTCTCTCTCGCTCGTCTCTCTCTCTCTCTCTCGCCGTCTCTCTCTCTATCTCGCCGGTCTCTCTCTCTCTCACACCCGTCTCTCTCCCTCTCTCTCTCTCATGCCCGTCTCTCTCTCTCCCTCGCCCGTCTCTCTCAGCCGTCTCTCTCTCACTCGCCCGGCCGTCTCTCTCTCTCTCGCCCGTCTCTCTCTCCCTCTCGCCTGTCTCTCTCTCTCTCACGCCCCGTCTCTCTCTCTCTCTCTCTCTCTCACGCCCGTCTCTCTCTCACACGACCGTCTCTCTCTCTCACGACCGTCTCTCTCTCTCTCCCTTCTCTCTCTCTCTCACTCTCACGCCCGTCTCTCTAACTCGCCCGTCTCTCTCTCTCGCCCGTCTCTTTCTTTCGCCCGTCTCTCTCTCTCTCTCACGACTGTCTCTCTCTCTCTCTCACGACTGTCTCTCTCTCACGCCCGTCTGTCTCTCTCTCTCTCCCGTCTCTCTCTGTCTCTCTCTCTCTCTCGCCCGTCTCTCTCTGTCTCTCTCTCTCGCCCGGCTGCCTCTCTCTCTCTCTTTCTCACGCCCGTCTCTCTCTCTCTTTCTCACACCCGTCTCTCTCTCCTCTTTCGCCCGTCTCTCTCTGTCTCTCTCTCCCGTGTCACTCTCACTCTCTCGCCCATCCCGTCTCTCTCTCTCGCCCGTCCGTCTCTCTCTCTCGCCCGCCTCTCCCTCTCGCCTGTCTCTCTCTCTCACGCCCATCGTCTCTCTCTCACACGCCCGTGTCTCTCTCTCTCTCTCACGCCCGTCTCTCTCTCTCTCGCCCGTCTCTCTCTCTCTCGCCCGTCTCTCTCTCTCTCGCCCGTCTCTCTCTCTCTCGCCCGTCTCTCTCTCGCCCGTCTCTCTCTCTCACGCCCGTCTCTCTCTCTCACGCCCGTGTCTCTCCCTCACGCCCGTGTCTCTCTCTCTCTCACACGCCCGTGTCTCTCTCTCCCTCTCTCACGCCCGTCTCTCTCTCTCACACGACCGTCTCTCTCTCTCACGACCGTCTCTCTCTCTCTCATGCCCGTCTCTCTCTCTCTCACGCCCGTCTCTCTCTCTCTCTCACGCCCGTCTCTCTCTCTCACGGCCCGTCTCTCTCTCACGCCCGTCTCTCTCTCACGCCCGTCTCTCTCTCTCTCTCTCACGCCCGTCTCTCTCTCTCTCTCTCTCTCTCTCACACCCGTCTCTCTCTCTCTCTCACGCCCGTCTCTCTCTCTCTCTCACGCCCGTCTCTCCATCTCTTTTGCACGCCTGTCTCTCTCTCTCTCTCTCCCTTCTCTCTCTCTCTCTCTCTCACTCTCACGCCCGTCTCTCTCTCTCGCCCATCTCTTTATCTCGCCCGTCTCTTTATCTCGCCCGTCTCTCTCTCTCTTTCATGCCTGTCTCTCTCTCTCTCTCACGCCTGTCTCCCTCTCTCTCTCACGCCCGTCTCTCTCTCTCGTGCCCGTCTCTCTCTCCTCTTTCGCCCGTCTCTCTCCTCTCTCGCCCGTCTCTCTCTCATGCCCGTCTCTCTCTCTCACGCCGTCTCTCTCTCTCACGCCCGTCTCTCTCTCTCACACACCTGTCCCCCTCTCTCACACACTCGTCTCTCTCACACACCCGTCTCCCTCTCACCCACCCGTCTCTCTCACACACAGCTGTCTCTCTCACACACCCGTCTCTCTCTCACACACCCGTCTCTCTCTCGCACTCGCCCGTCTCTCTTTCTCACGCCGTCTCTCTCTCTCACGCCCGTGTCTCTCTCTCTTTCACACGCCCGTGTCTCTCTCTCTCTCGCCCGTCTCTCTCTCTCTCTCTCTCACGACCGTCTCTCTCTCTCTCTCTCACGACTGTCTCTCGCTCTCTCACGACTGTCTCTCTCTCACGCCCGTCTGTCTCTCTCTCTCTCCCGTCTCTCTCTGTCTCTCTCTCCCGTCTCTCTCTGTCTCTCTCTCCCGTCTCTCTCTCTCTCTCGCCCGTCTCTCTCTGTCTCTCTCTCTCGCCCGGCTGTCTCTCTCTCTCGCCCGTCTCTCTCTCTCTCTCTTTCTCACGCCCGTCTCTCTCTCTCTCTTTCTCACACCCGTCTCTCTCTCCTCTTTCGCCCGTCTCTCTCTGTCGCTCTCTCCCGTCTCACTCTCACTCTCTCGCCCATCCGTCTCTCTCTCTCGCCCGTCCGTCTCTCTCTCTCGCCCGCCTCTCCCTCTCGCCCGTCTCTCTCTCTCACGCCCGTCTCTCTCTCTCACGCCCGTCTCTCTCTCTCACGCCCGTCTCTCTCTCGCACGTCCGTCTCTCCCTCTCTCTCTTGCCTGTCTGTCTCTCCCTCTCTCTCGCCCGTCCGTCTCACTCTCTCGCCCGTCCGTCTCTGTCTCTCTCGCCCGTCCGTCTCCCTCTCTCTCACGCCCGTCTCCCTGTCTCTCTCTCTCACGCCCGTCTCTCTGTCTCTGTCTCTCACGCCCGTCTCTCTGTCTCTCTCTCTCACGCCCGTCTCTCTGTCTCTCTGTCTCTCACGCCCGTCTCTCTCTCTCTCTCACGCCCGTCTCTCTCTCTCTCACGCCCGTCTCACTCTCTCTCATGCCCGTTTCTCTCTCTCTCTCTCACCCGTCCGCCGCTGACTCTCGCCCATCCGCCTCTCTCTCTCTCGCCCTCCGTCTCTCTCTCTCAGCCCGACTCTCTCTCGCCCGTCCGCCTCTCTCTCTCTCGCCCTTCCGCCTCTCTCTCTCTCGCCCGTCCGCCTCTCTCTCTCGCCCGTCCGCCCCTCTCTCTCGCCCGTCCGCCCCTCTCTCTCTTTCGCCCGTCCGTCTCTCTCTCTCTCACCCGTCCGTCTCTCTCTCTCTCTCTCTCGCCCGTTTCTCTTTCTCGCCCGTCCGTCTCTCTCTCCCTCTCGCCCGTCCGCCTCTCTCTCTCGCTCGCCCGTCCGCCTCTCTCTCTCGCCCATCCGCCTCTCTCTCTCTCCAGCCTCTCTCTCTCTCTCTCACGCCCGTCCACCTCTCTCTCTCTCTCTCGCCCATTCGCCTCTTTCTCTCTCTCTCTCTCTCTCGGCTCTCTCTCTCTCACGCCCGTATCTCTCTCTCTCCGACGCCCGGCTCTCTCTCTTACGCCCGGCTCTCTCTCTCTCTCACGCCCGTCCCACTCTCTCTCTCACACCCGTATCTCTCTCTCTCTCACGCCCGTCTCTCTGTCTCTCTCTCTCATGCCCATCTCTCTCTCACGCCCGTCTCTCACTCTCACGCCCGTCTCTCACTGTCACGCCCGTCTCTCTCTCTCACGCCCGTCTCTCTCTCTCACGCCCGTCTCTCTCTCACGCCCGTCTCTCTCTCTCACGCCCGTCTCTCTCTCTCACGCCCGTCTCTCTCTCTCACGCCCGTCTCTCTCTCTCACGCCCGTCTCTCTCACGCCCGTCCACCTCTCTCTCTCTCTCGCCCATCCGCCTCTCCCTCTCTCGCCCGTCAGTCTCTCTTTCTCTCGACCGTCCATCTCTGACTCTCTCTCTTGCCCGTCTGCCTCTCTCCCTCTCACCCATCTGCCTCTCTCTCTCTCTCTCTCGCCCTCCATCTCTCTCTCACGACCGACTCTCTATCTCATGCCCATCTCTCTCACCCGTCCGCCTCTCTCTCTCTCTCGCCCGTTACGCCTCTCTCACTCTCTCGCCCGTCCGCCTCTCTCTCTCCCTCCCCCGTCCGCCTTTCTCTCTCTCTCTCGCCAGTCTGCCTCTCGCTCTCTCACCCGTCCGCCTCTCTCTCGCCCGTCCGCCTTTGACTCTCTCTCTCGCCCGCCTGCCTCTCTCTCTCTCGCCCGACCGCCTCTCTCTCTCTCGCCCGTCCGCCTCTCTCTCTCTCGCCCGTCCGCCTCTCTCTCTCTCGCCCGTCCGCCTCTCTCTCTCTCGCCCGTCCGCCTCTCTCTCTCTCTCGCCCGTCCATCTCTCCTTCTCTCTCGCCCGTCCGCCTCTCTCTCTGTCTCGCCCGTCCGCCTCTCTCTCTCTCTCGCCCGTCCGCCTCTCTCTCTATCTCGCCCGTCCGCCTCTCTCTCTCTCGCCCGTCCGCCTCTCTCTCTCTCGCCCGTCCGCCTCTCTCTCTCGCCCGTCCGCCTCTCTCACTCGCCCGTCCGCCTCTCTCTCTCGCCCGTCCGCCTCTCTCTCTCTCTCGCCCGTCCACCTCTCTCTCTCCCGCCTCTCTCTCTCTCTCTCTCTCTCTCGCCCGTCCGCCTCTCTCTCTCTCTCTCTCTCTCTCTCTCCCGCCCGGCTCTCTCTCTCTCTCTCATGCCCGGCTCTCTCTCTCTCTCTCTCTCTCACGCCCGGCTCTCTCTCTCTCTCTCACGCCCGGCTCTCGCTCTCTCTCTCACGCCCGGCTCTCGCTCTCTCTCTCACGCCCGTCCCTCTCTCTCGCTCTCGCCCGTCCGCCTCTCTCTCATGCCCGGCTCTCTCTCTCTCTCTCTCATGCCCGTCTCTCTCTCTCTCACGCCTGTCTCTCTCTCGCACGTCCGTCTATCCCTCTCTCCCTCGCCCGTCCGTCTCTCCCTCTCTCTCGCCCGTCCATCTCACTCTCACTCTCTCGCCCGTCCGTCTCACTCTCACTCTCTCGCCCGTCCGTCTCACTCTCACTCTCTCGCCCGTCCGTCTCTCTCTCTCGCCCGTCCGTCTCTCTCTCTCGCCCGCCCCTCTCTCTCTCGCCCGTCCGTCTCTCCCTCTCTCTTGCCCGTCCGTCTCTCCCTCTCTCTCGCCCGTCCGTCTCACTCTCACTCTCTCGCCCATCCGCCTCTCTCTCGCCCGCCTCTCTCTCTCGCCCGTCTCTCTCTCTCGCCCGTCTCTCTCTCTCGCCCGTCTCTCTCTCTCGCCCGTCTCTCTCTCTCGCCCGTCTCTCTCTCTCGCCCGTCTCTCTCTCTCACGCCTGTCTCTCTCTCTCACGCCCGTCTCTCTCTCTCACGCCCGTCTCTCTCTCTCTCACGCCCGTCTCTCTCTCGCACGTCCGTCTCTCCCTCTCTCTCTCGCCCGTCCGTCTCTCCCTCTCTCTCGCCCGTCCGTCTCACTCTCACTCTCTCTCGCCCGCCCGTCTCTCTCTCGCCCGTCCGTCTCTCTCTCTCTCTCTCGCCCGTCCGTCTCTCTCTCTCTCTCTCTCTCGCCCGTCCGTCTCTCTCTCTCTCTCGCCCGTCCGTCCGTCTCTCTCTCTCATCCCTCCGTCTCTCTCTCTCACGCCCGTCTCTCTCTCTCACGCCCGTCTCTCTCTCTCACGCCCGTCTCTCTCTCTCACGCCCGTCTCTCTCTCTCCTGCCCGTCTCTCTCTCCCTCTCTCACACCCGTCACTCTCTCTCTCTCTCTCTCACACCCGTCTCTATCACGCCCGTCCCTCACACCCGTCTCTCTCGCTCTCGCCCGTCCGCCTCTCTCTCTCTCCCGCCCGGCTCTCACTCTCTCTCACGCCCGGCTCTCTCTCTCTCCCTCTCACGCCCGTCTCTCTCACGCCCGTCTCTCTCTCTCACGCCCGTCGCTCTCTCTCACGCCCGTCGCTCTCTCTCTCACGCTCGTATCTCTCTCTCTCCCACGCCCGGCTCTCTTTCTCTCTCACGCACGGCTCTCTCTCTCTCTCACGCCCGGCTCTCTCTCTCTCTCTCACGCCCGGCTCTCTCTCTCTCACGCCCGTCTCTCTCTCTCTCTCACGCCCGTATCTCTCTCTCTCTCACGCCCGTCTCTCTGTCTCTCTCTCTCACGCCCGTCTCTCTGTCTCTCTCTCTCACGCCCATCTCTCTCTCTCAGGCCCGTCTCACTCTCTCAGGCCCGTCTCTCTCTCTCAGGCCCGTCTCTCTCTCTCAGGCCCGTCTCTCTCTCTCAGGCCCGTCTCTCTCTCTCAGGCCCATCTCTCTCTCTCAGGCACGTCTCTCTCTCTCAGGCACGTCTCTCTCTCTCAGGCCCGTCTCTCTCTCACGCCATCTCTCTCTCTCACGCCGTCTCTCTCTCTCACGCCCGTCCACCTCTCTCTCTCTCGCCTGTCCGCCTCTCCCTCTCTCGCCCATCCGTCTCTCTCTCTCTCTCGGCAGTCTATCTCTCTCTCTCTTGCCAGTCCGTCTTAGACTCTCTCTCACGCCCGTCTGCCTCTCTCTCTCTCTCTCTCTCGCCCTCCATCTCTCTCTCACGCCCGACTCTCTATCTCATGCCCATCTCTCTCACCCGTCCGCCCTTCTCTCTCTCTCGCCCGTCCGCCTCTCTATCTCTCTCGCCCGTCCGCCTCTCTCTCTCTCGCCCGTCCGCCTCTCTCTCTCTCTCGCCCGTCCGCCTCTCTCTCTCTCGCCCGTCCGCCTCTCTCTCTCTCGCCCGTCCGCCTCTCTCTCTCGCTCGCCCGTCCTCTCTCTCTCTCGCCCCGTCCACATCTCTCTCTGCCGCCTCTCTCTCACGCCCGTCCGGCTCTCTCTCTCGCCCGTCCGCCTCTCTCTCTTGCCCGTCCGCCTCTCTCTCTCTCGCCTGTCCGCCTCTCTCTCTCTCGCCCGTCCGCCTCTCTCTCTCTCGCCCGTCCGCCTCTCTCTCTCTCGCCCATCCGTCTCTGACTCTCTCTCTCACCCGCCCGTCTCTCTCTCTCTCTCTCGCCGGTCCGCCTCTCTCTCTCTCTCGCCCGTCCGCCTCTCTCTCTCCAGCCTCTCTCTCTCTCTCTCTCTCGCCCGTCCACCTCTCTCTCTCTCTCTCTCCCGCCCGGCTCTCTCTCTCTCTCTCTCACGCCCGGCTCTCTCTCTCTCACGCCCGGCTCTCTCTCTCTCTCACGCCCGGCTCTCTCTCTCTCTCACGCCCGGCTCTCTCTCTCTCTCACGCCCGGCTCTCTCTCTCTCTCACGCCCGGCTCTCTCTCTCTCTCACGCCCGGCTCTCACTCTCTCTCTCGCCCGTCCGTCTCTCCCTCTCTCTCGCCCGTCCGTCTCACTCTCACTCTCTCGCCCGTCCGTCTCACTCTCACTCTCTCGCCCGTCCGTCTCTCTCTCTCGGCCCGTCCGTCTCTCTCTCTCGCCCCGCCCCTCTCTCTCTCGCCCGTCCATCTCTCCCTCTCTCTCGCCCGTCCGTCTCACTCTCACTCTCTCGCCCATCCGCCTCTCTCTCGCCCGCCTCTCTCTCTCGCCCGTCTCTCTCTCTCGCCCGTCTCTCTCTCTCACGCCTGTCTCTCTCTCTCACGCCCGTCTCTCTCTCTCTCACGCCCGTCTCTCTCTCGCACGTCCGTCTCTCCCTCTCTCTCGCCCGTCCGTCTCACTCTCACTCTCTCTCGCCCGCCCGTCTCTCTCTCGCCCGTCCGTCTCTCTCTCTCTCTCTCTCGCCCGTCCGTCTCTCTCTCTCTCTCTCTCTCGCCCGTCCGTCTCTCTCTCTCTCTCGCCCGTCCGTCTCACTCTCACTCTCTCGCCCGTCCGTCTCACTCTCACTCTCTCGCCCGTCCGTCTCTCTCTCTCGCCCGTCCCGCCTCTCTCTCGCCCGCCTCTCTCTCTCGCCCGTCTCTCTCTCTCACGCCTGTCTCTCTCTCTCACGCCCGTCTCTCTCTCTCACGCCCGTCTCTCTCTCGCACGTCCGTCTCTCCCTCTCTCTCTCGCCCGTCCGTCTCTCCCTCTCTCTTGCCCGTCCGTCTCACTCTCACTCTCTCTCGCCCGCCCGTCTCTCTCTCGCCCGTCCGTCTCTCTCTCTCTCTCTCGCCCGTCCGTCTCTCTCTCTCTCTCGCCCGTCCGTCTCTCTCTCTCTCTCGCCCGTCCGTCTCTCTCTCTCTCTCTCTCGCCCGTCCATCTCTCTCTCTCTCTCGCCCGTCCGTCCGTCTCTCTCTCTCTCTCATCCCTCCGTCTCTCTCTCACGCCCGTCTCTCTCTCTCACGCACGTCTCTCTCTCTCACGCCCGTCTCTCTCTCTCACGCCCGTCTCTCTCTCTCCTGCCCGTCTCTCTCTCTCCCTCTCTCACACCCGTCACTCCTCTCTCTCTCTCTCACACCCGTCTCTATCACGCCCGTCTCTCTCACACCCGTCTCTCTCACTCTCCGCCCGTCCGCCTCTCTCTCTCTCCCGCCCGGCTCTCACTCTCTCCCTCTCACGCCCGTCTCTCTCACGCCCGTCTCTCTCACGCCCGTCTCTCTCTCTCACGCCCGTCGCTCTCTCTCACGCCCGGCTCTCTCTCTCTCACGCTCGTATCTCTCTCTCTCCCACGCCCGGCTCTCTTTCTCTCTCACGCACGGCTCTCTCTCTCTCTCACGCCCGGCTCTCTCTCTCTCTCTCACGCCCAGCTCTCTCTCTCTCACGCCCGTCTCACTCTCTCTCTCTCACGCCCGTATCTCTCTCTCTCTCACGCCCGTCTCTCTGTCTCTCTCTCTCACGCCCGTCTCTCTGTCTCTCTCTCTCACGCCCGTCTCTCTGTCTCTCTCTCTCACGCCCATCTCTCTCTCTCAGGCCCGTCTCTCTCTCTCAGGGCCCGTCTCTCTCTCTCAGGCCCGTCTCTCTCTCTCAGGCACGTCTCTCTCTCTCAGGCCCGTCTCTCTCTCACGCCATCTCTCTCTCTCACGCCCGTCCACCTCTCTCTCTCTCGCCTGTCCGCCTCTCCCTCTCTCGCCCATCCGTCTCTCTCTCTCTCTCGGCAGTCCATCTCTCTCTCTCCCGCCAGTCCGTCTCTGACTCTCTCTCACGCCCGTCTGCCTCTCTCTCTCTCTCTCTCGCCCTCCATCTCTCTCTCACGCCCGACTCTCTATCTCATGCCCATCTCTCTCACCCGTCCGCCCTTCTCTCTCTCTCGCCCGTCCGCCTCTCTATCTCTCTCGCCCGTCCGCCTCTCTCTCTCTCGCCCGTCCGCCTCTCTCTCTCTCGCCCGTCCGCCTCTCTCTCTCTCGCCCGTCCGCCTCTCTCTCTCTCCTCGCCCGTCCGCCTCTCTCTCTCTCGCCCGTCCGCCTCTCTCTCTCTCGCCCGTCCGCCTCTCTCTCTCTCTCGCCCGTCCGCCTCTCTCTCTCGCTCCGCCCGTCCTCTCTCTCTCTCGCCCGTCCACATCTCTCTCTGCCGCCTCTCTCTCACGCCCGTCCGCCTCTCTCTCTCGCCCGTCCGCCTCTCTCTCTCGCCCGTCCGCCTCTCTCTCTCTCGCCCGTCCGCCTCTCTCTCTCTCGCCCGTCCGCCTCTCTCTCTCTCGCCCGTCCGCCTCTCTCTCTCTCGCCCGTCCGCCTCTCTCTCTCTCGCCCGTCCGTCTCTCTCTCTCGCCCGTCCGTCTCTCTCTCTCGCCCGTCCGTCTCTCTCTCTCTCTCTCTCCCGCCCAGCTCTCTCTCTCTCTCACGCCCGTCTCTCTCTCTCTCTCTCTCTCTCATGCCCGGCTCTCTCTCTCTCACGCCCGTCTCTCTCACGCCCGTCTCTCTCACGCCCGTCTCTCTCACGCCCGTCTCTCTCTCTCTCTCACGCCCGTCTCTCTCTCTCTCACGCCCGTCTCTCTCTCTCTCACGCCCGTCTCTCTCTCTCACGCCCATCTCACTCTCTCACGCCCGTCTCTCTCTCTCACGCCCGTCTCTCTCTCGCCCATCCACCTCTCTCTCTCTCCCCCGTCCGCCTCTCTCTCTCGCCCGTCCGCCTCTCTCTCTCTCGCCCGTCCGCCTCTCTCTCTCTGTCGCCCGTCCGCCTCTCTCTCTCTCGCCCGTCCGCCTCTCTCTCTCTCTCGCCTGTCCGCCTCTCTCTCTCCCGCCCGGCTCTCTCTCTCTCTCTCACGCCCGGCTCTCTCTCTCTCTCACGCCGTCTCTCTCTCTCACGCCCGTCTCTCTCTCGCCCATCCACCTCTCTCTCTCTCCCCCGTCCGCCTCTCTCTCTCGCCCGTCCGCCTCTCTCTCTCTCGCCCGTCCGCCTCTCTCTCTCTGTCGCCCGTCCGCCTCTCTCTCTCTCGCCCGTCCGCCTCTCTCTCTCTCTCGCCTGTCCGCCTCTCTCTCTCCCGCCCGGCTCTCTCTCTCTCTCTCACGCCCGCGCTCTCTCTCTCTCTCACGCCGTCTCTCTCTCTCACGCCGTCTCTCTCTCTCACGCCGGTCCGCCTCTCTCTCTCTCGCCTGTCCTCCTCTCCCTCTCTCGCCCGTCCGTCTCTCTCTCTCGGCCGTCCGTCTCTGACTCTCTCTCGCCAGTCCGTCTCTCTCTCTCTCGCCCTCCATCTCTCTCACGCCCGACTCTCTATCTCATGCCTATCTCTCTCGCCCGTCCGCCTCTCTCTCTCTCTCTCGCTCGTTACCCTCTCTCTCTCTCGCCCGTCCGCCTCTCTCTCTCTCTCGCCCGTCCTCCTCTCTCTCTCTCGCCCGTCCACATCTCTCTCTCCCCGCCTCTCTCACGCCCGTCCGCCTCTCTCCCTCGCCCATCCGCCTCTCTCTCTCTCGCCCGTCCGCCTCTCTCTCTCGCCCGTCCGCCTCTCTCTCTTTCTCGCTTGCCCGTCCGCCTCTTTCTCTCTCGCCCGTCCGTCTCTGACTCTCTCTCTCGCCCGGCCGTCTCTGACTCTCTCTCTCGCCCGGCCGTCTCTCTCTCTCTCGCCCGTCCGTCTCTCTCTCTCTCTCTCTCTCTCTCTCCCGCCCGTCCACCTCTCTCTCTCTCTCTCTCTCCCGCCCAGCTCTCTCTCTCTCTCACGCCCGGCTCTCTCTCTCTCTCTCTCATGCCCGGCACTCTCTCTCTCACGCCCGTCTCTCTCACGCCCGTCTCTCTCACACCCGTCTCTCTCACGCCCGTCTCTCTCTCTCACGCCCGTCTCTCTCTCTCACGCCCGTCTCTCTCTCTCACGCCCGTCTCTCTCTCTCACGTCCGTCTCTCTCTCTCACGTCCGTCTCTCTCTCTCACGCCCGTCTCTCTCTCTCACACCCATCTCACTCTCTCACGCCCATCTCACTCTCTCTCGCCCGTCCACCTCTCTCTCTCTCCCCCGTCTGCCTCTCTCTCTCTCTCGCCCGTCCGCCTCTCTCTCTCTCGCCCGTCCGCCTCTCTCTCACTCTCGCCCGTCCGCCTCTCTCTCTCTCGCCCGTCCGCCTCTCTCTCTCTGTCGCCCGTCCGCCTCTCTTTCTCTCGCCCGTCCGCCTCTCTCTCTCTCTCGCCCGTCCGCCTCTCTCTCTCCCGCCCGGCTCTCTCTCTCTCTCTCACGCCCGGCTCTCTCTCTCTCTCACGCCGTCTCTCTCTCTCACGCCGTCTCTCTCTCTCACGCCGTCTCTCTCTCTCACGCCGTCTCTCTCTCTCACGCCGGTCCACCTCTCTCTCTCTCGCCTGTCCTCCTCTCCCTCTCTCGCCCGTCCGTCTCTCTCTCTCGGCCGTCCGTCTCTGACTCTCTCTCGCCAGTCCGTCTCTCTCTCTCTCGCCCTCCATCTCTCTCACGCCCGACTCTCTATCTCATGCCTATCTCTCTCGCCTGTCCGCCTCTCTCTCTCTCTCGCCCGTCCAAATCTCTCTCTCCCCGCCTCTCTCACGCCCGTCCGCCTCTCTCTCTCGCCCGTCCGCCTCTCTCTCTCTCGCCCGTCCGCCTCTCTCTCTCTTTCGCCCGTCCGCCTCTCTCTCTCTCTCGCCCGTCCGCCTCTCTCTCTTTCTCGCTCGCCCGTCCGCCTCTCTCTCTCTTGCCCGTCCGCCTCTCTCTCTCTCGCCCGTCCGCCTCTCTCTCTCTCGCCCGTCCGCCTCTCTCTCTCTCGCCCGTCCGCCTCTCTCTCTCTCTCGCCCGTCCGCCTCTCTCTCTCCCGCCCGGCTCTCTCTCTCTCTCTCACGCCCGGCTCTCTCTCTCTCTCACGCCGTCTCTCTCTCTCACGCCGGTCCGCCTCTCTCTCTCTCGCCTGTCCTCCTCTCCCTCTCTCGCCCGTCCGTCTCTCTCTCTCGGCCGTCCGTCTCTGACTCTCTCTCGCCAGTCCGTCTCTCTCTCTCTCTCGCCCTCCATCTCTCTCACGCCCGACTCTCTATCTCATGCCCATCTCTCTCGCCCGTCCGCCTCTCTCTCTCTCTCGCCCGTCCACATCTCTCTCTCCCGCCTCTCTCACGCCCGTCCGCCTCTCTCTCTCGCCCGTCCGCCTCTCTCTCTCTCGCCCGTCCGCCTCTCTCTCTCGCCCGTCCGCCTCTCTCGCTCGCCCGTCCGCCTCTCTCTCTTTCTCGCTCGCCCGTCCGCCTCTTTCTCTCTCGCCCGTCCGCCTCTCTCTCTCGCCCGTCCCGCCTCTCTCTCTCGCCCGTCCGCCTCTCTCTCTCGCCCGTCCGCCTCACTCTCTTTCTCGCTCGCCCGTCCGCCTCTTTCTCTCTCGCCCGTCCGTCTCTGACTCTCTCTCTCGCCCGGCCGTCTCTGACTCTCTCTCTCGCCCGTCCGTCTCTCTCTCTCTCTCTCTCTCCCGCCCGTCCGCCTCTCTCTCTCTCTCTCTCTCTCTCTCTCTCCCTCTCCCGCCCAGCTCTCTCTCTCTCTCTCATGCCCGGCTCTCTATCTCCCTCTCACGAGCGGCTCTCTCTCTCTCTCCCACGCCCGTCTCTCTCTCTCTCACGCCCGTCTCTCTCTCTCTCACGCCCGTCTCTCTCTCCCGCCCGTCTCTCTCTCTCACGCCCGTCTCTCTCTCTCACGCCCGTCTCTCTCTCGCCCGTCCGCCTCTCTCTCTCTCGCCCGTCCGCCTCTCTCTCTCTCTCGCCCGTCCGCCTCTCTCTCTCGCTCGCCCGTCCGCCTCTCTCTCTCTCGCCCGTCCGCCTCTCTCTCTCTGTCGCCCGTCCGCCTCTCTCTCTCTCGCCCGTCCGCCTCTCTGTCTCTCTCTCTCTCTCTCGCGCCCGTCCGCCTCTCTCTCTCCCGCCCAGCTCTCTCTCTCTCTCTCACGCCCGGCTCTCTCTCTCTCTCAGGCCCGTCTCTCTCTCTCAGGCCCGTCTCTCTCTCTCAGACCCGTCTCTCTCTCTCACGCCGTCTCTCTCTCTCACGCCGTCTCTCTCTCTCACGCCCGTCTGCCTCTCTCTCTCTCTCTCTCGCCCGTCCGTCTCTCTCTCACGCCCGACTCTCGATCTCATGCCCATCTCTCTCACCCGTCCGCCTCTCTCTCTCTCGCCCGTCCACCTCTCTCTCGCTCGCCCGTCCACCTCTCTCTCTCGCCCGTCCGCCTCTCTCTCTCTCTCGCCCGTCCGCCTCTCTCTCTCTCGCCCGTCCGCCTCTCTCTCTCTCGCCCGTCCGCCTCTCTCTCTCTCTCGCCCGTCCTCCTCTCTCTCTCTCGCCCGTCCACATCTTTCTCCCACCTCTCTCTCACGCCCGTCCGCCTCTCTCTCTCTCGCCCGTCTGTCTCTGACTCTCTCTCACGCCCATCTGCCTCTCTCTCTCTCTCGCCCTCCATCTCTCTCTCACGCCCGACTCTCTATCTCATGCCCATCTCTCTCACCCGTCCGCCTCTCTCTCTCTCTCGCCCGTCCGCCTCTCTCTTGCTCGCCCGTCCGCCTCTCTCTCTCTCTCGCCCGTCCGCCTCTCTCTCTCTCGCCCGTCCGCCTCTCCCTCTCGTCCGTCCACATCTCTCTCTCCCACCTCTCTCTCACGCCCGTCCGCCTCTCTCTCGCCCGTCCGCCTCTCTCGCTCTCGCCCGTCCGCCTCTCTCTCTTTCTCTCTCGCCCGTCCGCCTCTTTCTCTCTCGCCTGTCCGTCTCTGACTCTCTCTCTCGCCCGGCCGTCTCTCTCTCTCTCGCCCGTCCGTCTCTCTCTCTCTCGCCCGTCGCGTCTCTCTCTCTCGCCCGTCCGTCTCTCTTGCCCGTCCATCTCTCTCTCTCTCTCTCTCTCCCGCCCGACGCCTCTCTCTCTCTTTCTCTCTCTCTCCCGCCCAGCTCTCTCTCTCTCTCACGCCCGGCTCTCTCTCTCTCTCTCTCACGCCCGGCTCTCTATCTCCCTCTCACGCCCGGCTCTCTATCTCCCTCTCACGCCCGGCTCTCTCTCTCACGCCCGTCTCTCTCACCGCCCGTCTCTCTCACGCCCGTCTCTCTCACGCCCGTCTCTCTCACGCCCGTCTCTCTCACGCCCGTCTCTCTCACGCCCGTCTCTCTCTCTCTCTCTCACGCCCGTCTCTCTGTCTCTCTCTCTCACGCCCGTCTCTCTCTCACGCCCGTCTCTCTCTCTCACGCCCATCTCTCTCTCTGACGCCCATCTCTCTCTCTCACGCCCGTCCCACTCACTCTCTCACGCCCGTATCTCTCTCTCTCTCTCACACCCGTATCTCTCTCTCTCTCACGCCCGTCTCTCTGTCTCTCTCTCTCACGCCCATCTCTCTCTCACGCCCGTCACTCACTCTCACGCCCGTCTCTCACTCTCACGCCCGTCTCTCAATCTCACGCCCGGCTCTCAATCTCACGCCCGTCTCTCTCTCTCACGCCCGTCTCTCTCTCTCACGCCCGTCTCTCTCTCTCACGCCCGTCTCTCTCTCTCACCGCCCGTCTCTCTCTCTCACGCCCGTCTCTCTCTCTCACGCCCGTCTCTCTCTCGCACGTCCATCTCTCTCTCGCACGTCCATCTCTCCCTCTCTCTCTCGCCCGTCCATCTCTCTCTCTCTCTTGCCCGTCCGCCTCTTTCTCTCTCTCTCTCGCCCGGCTCTCTTTCTCTCACGCCCGGCTCACTCTCTCTCTCTCATGCCCGGCTCTCTCTCTCACGCCCGTCTATCTCTCTCTCTCACGCCCGTCTCTCTCTCTCATGCCCGTCTCTCTCTCTCACGCCTGTCTCTCTCACGCCCGTCTCTCTCCCCTCGCCCGTCCGTCTCTCTCCCTCGCCCGTCCGTCTCTCTC
Organism: Isurus oxyrinchus; assembly: GCA_026770705.1. Classification (NCBI taxonomy): domain Eukaryota; kingdom Metazoa; phylum Chordata; class Chondrichthyes; order Lamniformes; family Lamnidae; genus Isurus; species Isurus oxyrinchus. The sequence continues at coordinate 41,562 of JANJGN010001993.1, forward strand.
TCTCGCCCGTCCGTCTCTCTTTCTCGCCCGTCCGTCCTCTCTGTCTCTCGCCCGATCGTCTCTCTCTCTCTCTCTCGCTCGTCCGTCTCTCTCTCTCACGCCCGTCCCTCTCTCTCTCGCCCGTCCCTCTCTCTCTCGCACGTCCCTCTCTCTCTCTCGCCCGTCCATCTCTCTCTCTCTTGCCCGTCGGTCTCTCTCTCTCTCGCCCGTCCGTTTCTCTCTCTCTCTCTCTCTCTCTCTCTCACGCTCGTCCGCCTCTCTCTCTCTCTCTCTCACGCTCGTCCGCCTCTCTCTCTCTCTCTCTCTCTCTCCCGCCCGTCCGCCTCTCTCTCTCTCTCTCTCACGCTCGTCCGCCTCTCTCTCTCTCTCGCCCATCTGCCTCTCTCTCTCTCTCCCGGCTCTCTCTCTCACGCCCAGCTCTCTCTCTCTCACACCCGTATCTGTCCTCTCTCCAACGCCCGGCTCTCTCTCTCACGCCCGTCTCTCTCTCTCACGCCCGGCTCTCTCTCTCACGCCCGTCTCTCTCTCTCACGCCCGTCTCTCTCTCTCTCTCACGCCCGTCTCTCTCTCTCTCTCACGCCCGTCTCTCTCTCATGCCCGTCTCTCTCTCTCTCACACCCGTCTCTCTCTCTCTCACGCCCGTCTCTCTCTCTCACGCCCGTCTCTCTCACACCCGTCTCTCTCACACCCGTCTCTCTCTCTCTCACGCCCGTCTCTCTCTCTCTCTCACGCCCGTCTCTCTCTCTCTCTCACGCCCGTCTCTCTCTCACGCCCATCTCTATCCCTCGCCCGTCCCGTCTCTCTCTCTCGCCCGTCCGTCTCTCTGTCTCTCGCCCGACCGTATCTCTCTCTCTCGCCCGACCGTCTCTCTCTCTCACCCGCCAGTCTCTCTCTCTCTCACCCGCCAGTCTCTCTCTCTCTCGCCCATCCGTCTCTCTCTCTCTCGCCCGTCTCTCTCTCACGCCCGTCTCTCTCTCGCCCGTCTGCCTCTCTCTCTCGCCTGTCTGCCTCTCTCTCTCGCCCGTCTGCCTCTCTCTCTCGCCTGTCTGCCTCTCTCTCTTTCGCCCGTCTGCCTCTCTCTCCCTCTCTCTCTCGCCCGTCTGCCTCTCTCTCTCGCCCGTCTGCCTCTCTCTATCTCGCCCGTCTGCCTCTCTCTATCTCGCCCGTCTGCCTCTCTCTATCTCGCCCGTCTGCCTCTCTCTCTCTCGCCCGTCTGCCTCTCTCTCTCTCGCCCGTCTGCCTCTCTCTCTCTCTCTCGCCCGTCCGCCTCTCTCTCCCGCCTCTCTCTCTCTTGCCCGTCCGTTTCTTTCTCTCTCTCTTACGCCCGTCTCTCTCTCTCTCACGCCCGTCTCTCTCCCTCTCACGCCCGTCTCTCTCCCTCTCACGCCCGTCTCTCTCTCTCTCACGCCCGTCTCTCTCCCTCTCACGCCCGTCTCTCTCCCTCTCACGCCCGTCTCTCTCCCTCTCACGCCCGTCTCTCTCTCTCACGCCCTTCCGTCTCTCTCACGCCCTTCCGTCTCTCTCTCGCCCTTCCGTCTCTCTTTTGCCCTTCCGTCTCTCTCTCGCCCGCCACTCTCTCTCGCCCGCCCCTCTCTCTCTCTCGCCCGCCCCCTCTCTCTCTCGCCCGTCCCTCGCTGTCTCGCCCGTCCCTCTCTCTCTCGCCCGTCCCCCTCTCTCGCCCGTTCCTCTCTCTCTCTCACGCCCGTCTCTCTCTCTCTCTCTCTCACGCCCGTGTCTCTCTCTCTCTCACGCCCGTCTCTCTCTCTCTCACGCCCGTCTCTCTCTCTCTCACGCCCGTATCTCTCGCCCGTCTCGCTCTTTCACGCCCGTCCGTCTCTCTCTCGCTCTCGCCTGTCCTCCTCTCTCTCTTGCCCGTCTGTCTCTCTCTCTCACGCCCTTGTGTCTCTCTCTCTCTCTCTCTCTCACTCCCGTCTCTCTCTCTCTCTCACGCCCGTCTCTCTCTCTCTCTCACGCCCGTATCTCTCTCTCGCCCGTCTCTCTCACCCGTCTCGCTCTTTCACGCCCGTCCGTCTCTCTCTCGCTCTCGCCTGTCCTCCTCTCTCTCTCTCTCTTGCCCTTCTGTCTCTCTCTCACGCCCATGTGTCTCTCTCTCTCTCTCTCTCACTCCCGTCTCTCTCTCTCTCACGCCCGTCTCTCTCTCTCCTCACGCCCGTCTCTCTCTCTCTCACGCCCGTCTCTCTCTCTCTCACGCCCGTCTCTCTCTCTCTCACGCCCGTCTCTCTCTCTCTCTCTCACGCCCGTCTCTCTCTCTCTCACGCCCGTCTCGCTCTTTCACGCCCGTCCGTCTCTCTCTCTCGCTCTCGCCTGTCCTCCTCTCTCTCTCTCTCTCTTGCCCGTCTGTCTCTCTCTCACACCCATGTGTCTCTCTCTCTCTCTCTCACGCCCGTCTCTCTCTCTCTCACGCCTGTCTCTCTCTCTCTCACGCCCGTCTCTCTCTGAGGCCCATCTCTCTATCTCACACCCGATTCTCTCTCTCTCACGCCCGTCTCTCTCTCTCACGCCCGTCTCTCTCTCTCACGCCCGTCTCTCTCTCTCTCACGCCCGTCTCTCTCTCACGCCCATCTCTCTCTCTCATGCCCGTCTCTCTCTCTCATGCCCGTCTCTCTCTCTCACGCCCATCTCTCTCTCTCTCACGCCCGTCTCTCTCTCTCTCACGCCCGTCTCTCTCTCTCACTCCCGTCTCTCTCTCTCTCTCTATCACGCCCGTCTGCCTCTCCCTCTCTCACTCTCATGCCTGTCTCTCTCTCTCTCGCCCGTCCGTCTCTCTCTCGCCCGTCCGTCTCTCTCTCGCCCGTCCGTCTCTCTCTCGCCCGCCCGTCTCTCTCTCGCCCGCCCGTCTCTCTCTCGCCCGTCCGTCTCTCTCTCGCCCGTCCGTCTCTCTCTCGCCCGTCCGTCTCTCTCTCTCTCTCACGCCCGTCTCTCTCTCTCACGCCCGTCTCTCTCTCTCACGCCGGTCTCTCTCTCTCTCACGCCCGTCTCTCTCTCGCCCGTCCGTCTCTCTCTCTCTCTCACGCCCGTCACTCTCTCTCACGCCCGTCTCTCTCTCTCACGCCCGTCTCTCTCTCTCACGCCCGTCTCTCTCTCTCACGCCCGTCTCTCTCTCTCTCTCACACGCCCGTCTCTCTCTCTCTATCTCACGTCCGTCTCTCTCTCTCTCTCACGCCCGTCACTCTCTCTCACGCCCGTCACTCTCTCTCACGCCCGTCTCTCTCTCTCACGCCCGTCTCTCTCTCTCACGCCCGTCTCTCTCTCTCACGCCCGTCTCTCTCTCTCACGCCCGTCTCTCTCTCTCACGCCTGTCTCACTCTCTCACGCCCGTCTCTCTCTCTCTCTCACACGCCCGTCTCTCTCTCTCTCTCACACGCCCGTCTCTCTCTCTCTCTCACACGCCCGTCTCTCTTTCTCTCACGCCCGTCTCTCTCTCTCTCTCACGCCCGTCTCTCTCTCTCTCACACCCGTCTCTCTCTCTCTCACGCCCGTCTCTCTCTCCCTCACGCCCCCCTCTCTCTCCCACGCCCGTCTCCTCTCTATCTCACGCCCGTCTCACTCTCTCACGCCCCCATCTCTCTCTCACACCCGTCTCTCTCTCTATCTCACGCCCGTCTCACTCTCTCACGCCCGTCTCACTCTCTCACGCCCGACTCTCTCTCTCACGCCCGTCTCTCTCTCACGCCCCCGTCTCTCTCTCGCACGTCCATCTCTCCCTCTCTCTCTCGCCCGTCCATCTCTCTCTCTCTCTTGCCCGTCCGCCTCTTTCTCTCTCTCTCTCTCGCCCGGCTCTCTTTCTCTCACACCCGGCTCACTCTCTCTCTCTCACGCCCGGCTCTCTCTCTCTCTCACGCCCGTCTATCTCTCTCTCTCACGCCCGTCTCTCTCTCTCACGCCCGTCTCTCTCTCTCACGCCCGTCTCTCTCTCTCTCACGCCCGTCTGTCTCTCTCACGCCCGTCTCTCTCACGCCCGTCTCTCTCCCTCGCCCGTCCGTCTCTCTCCCTCGCCCGTCCGTCTCTCTCTCTCGCCCGTCTGTCTCTCTTTCTCGCCCGTCCGTCTCTCTGTCTCTCGCCCGATCGTCTCTCTCTCTCTCTCTCGCCCGTCCGTCTCTCTCTCTCACGACCGTCCCTCTCTCTCTCGCCCGTCCCTCTCTCTCTCGCACGTCCCTCTCTCTCTCTCTCGCCCCTCCATCTCTCTCTCTCTTGCCCGTCCGTCTCTCTCTCTCTCGCCCGTCCCGTTTCTCTCTCTCGCCCATTCCGTTTCTCTCTCTCTCTCGCCCGTCCGCCTCTCTCTCTCTCTCCCGCCCGTCCGCCTCTCTCTCTCTCTCTCTCACGCTCGTCCGCCTCTCTCTCTCTCTCTCACATTCGTCCGCCTCTCTCTCTCTCTCTCCCGCCCGTCCGCCTCTCTCTCTCTCTCTCTCTCACGCTCGTCCGCCTCTCTCTCTCTCTCGCCCATCTGCCTCTCTCTCTCTCTCCCGGCTCTCTCTCTCACGCCCAGCTCTCTCTCTCTCACACCCGTATCTGTCTCTCTCCAACGCCCGACTCTCTCTCTCACGCCCGTCTCTCTCTCTCACGCCCGTCTCTCTCTCTCACGCCCGTCTCTCTCTCTCTCTCACGCCCGTCTCTCTCTCACGCCCGTCTCTCTCTCTCACGCCCGTCTCTCTCTCTCACGCCCGTCTCTCTCTCTCACGCCCGTCTCTCTCACACCCGTCTCTCTCTCTCACGCCCGTCTCTCTCTCTCTCTCACGCCCATCTCTCTCTCTCTCTCTCACGCCCGTCTCTCTCTCACGCCCATCTCTATCCCTCGCCCGTCCGTCTCTCTCTCTCGCCCCTCCGTCTCTCTGTCTCTCGCCCGACCGTATCTCTCTCTCTCGCCCGACCGTCTCTCTCTCTCTCACCCCGCCAGTCTCTCTATCTCTCGCCCATCCGTCTCTCTCTCTCTCGCCCGTCTCTCTCTCACGCCCGTCTCTCGCCCGTCTGCCTCTCTCTCTCGCCCGTCTGCCTCTCTCTCTCGCCCGTCTGCCTCTCTCTCTCGCCCGTCTGCCTCTCTCTCCTCGCCCGTCTGCCTCTCTCTCTCGCCTGTCTGCCTCTCTCTCTTTCGCCCGTCTGCCTCTCTCTCCCTCTCTCTCTCGCCCGTCTGCCTCTCTCTCTCTCGCCCGTCTGCCTCTCTCTCTCTCGCCCCGTCTGCCTCTCTCTCTCTCGCCCGTCTGCCTCTCTCTATCTCGCCCGTCTGCCTCTCTCTCTCTCGCCCGTCTGCCTCTCTCTCTCTCGCCCGTCTGCCTCTCTCTCTCTCTCTCGTCCGTCCGCCTCTCTCTCCCGCCTCTCTCTCTCTTGCCCGTCCGCTTCTTTCTCTCTCTCTTACGCCCGTCTCTCTCTCTCTCACGCCCGTCTCTCTCCCTCTCACGCCCGTCTCTCTCCCTCTCACGCCCGTCTCTCTCCCTCTCACGCCCGTCTCTCTCCCTCTCACGCCCTTCCGTCTCTCTCACGCCCTTCCGTCTCTCTCTCGCCCTCCGTCTCTCTCTCCCCCTTCCGTCTCTCTCTCGCCCGCCCCTCTCTCTCTCGCCCGCCCCTCTCTCTCTCGCCCGTCCCTCGCTGTCTCGCCCGTCCCTCTCTCTCTCGCCCGTCCCCCTCTCTCTCGCCCGTTCCTCTCTCTCTCACGCCCGTCTATCTCTCTCTCTCTCACGCCCGTCTCTCTCTCTCTCTCACGCCCGTCTCTCTCTCTCTCACGCCGTATCTCTCTCTCGCCCGTCTCGCTCTTTCACGGCCCGTCCGTCTCTCTCTCGCTCTCGCCTGTCCTCCTCTCTCTCTTGCCCGTCTGTCTCTCTCTCACGCCCTTGTGTCTCTCTCTCTCTCTCTCTCACTCCCGTCTCTCTCTCTCTCTCACCGCCCGTCTCTCTCTCTCTCTCACGCCCGTCTCCTCTCTCTCTCACGCCCCGTATCTCTCTCTCGCCCGTCTCTCTCACCCGTCTCGCTCTTTCACGCCCGTCCGTCTCTCTCTCGCTCTCGCCTGTCCTCCTCTCTCTCTCTCTCTTGCCCTTCTGTCTCTCTCTCACGCCCATGTGTCTCTCTCTCTCTCTCTCCACTCCCGTCTCTCTCTCTCTCTCACGCCTGTCTCTCTCTCTCTCATGCCCGTCTCTCTCTCTCGCCCGTCTCACTCTTTCACGCCCGTCCGTCCGTCTCTCTCTCGCTCCTCGCCTGTCCTCCTCTCTCTCTCTCTCTTGCCCGTCTGTCTCTCTCTCACACCCATGTGTCTCTCTCTCTCTCTCTCACTCCCGTCTCTCTCTCTCTCTCTCTATCACGCCCGTCTGCCTCTCCCTCTCTCACTCTCATGCCTGTCTCTCTCTCTCTCGCCCGCCGGTCTCTCTCTCGCCCGTTCGTCACTCTCTCGCCCGTCCGTCTCTCTCTCGCCCGCCCGTCTCTATCTCGCCCGCCCGTCTCTATCTCGCCCGCCGCCGTCTCTCTCTCGCCCGTCCGTCTCTCTCTCGCCCGTCCGTCTCTCTCTCTCCCTCACGCCCGTCTCTCTCTCTCACGCCCGTCTCTCACTCTCATGCCCGTCTCTCTCTCTCACGCCCGTCTCTCTCTCTCTCACACGCCCGTCTCTCTCTCGCCCGTCCGTCTCTCTCTCTCTCTCACGCCCGTCTCTCTCTATCACGCCCGTCTCTCTCTATCTCGCCCGTCTCTCTCTCTCACGCCCGTCTCTCTCTCTCACGCCCGTCTCTCTCTCACGCCCGTTTCTCTCTCTCTCACACGCCCGTCTCCCTTTCTCTCATGCCCGTCTCTCTCTCTCACGCACATCTCTCTCTCTCTCACGCCCCTCTCTCACGCCCCTCTCTCTCTCTCTCTCACGCCACTCTCTCTCTCTCACGCCCGTCTCACTCTCTCACGCCCGTCTCTCTCTCACGCCCGTCTCTCTCTCGCACGTCCATCTCTCCCTCTCTCTCTCGCCCGTCCGTCTCTCTCTCTCTCTTGCCCGTCCGCCTCTTTCTCTCTCTCTCTCGCCCGGCTCTCTTTCTCTCACGCCCGGCTCACTCTCTCTCTCTCACGCCCGGCTCTCTCTCTCTCTCACGCCCGTCTATCTCTCTCTCACGCCCGTCTCTCTCCCTCTCACGCCCTTCTCTCTCTCTCTCACGCCCGTCTCTCACGCCCGTCTCTCTCTCTCTCACGCCCTTCCATCTCCCTGCCCGTCTCTCCCTCACGCCCGTCTCTCTCTCTCACGCCCGTCTCTCTCTCTCACGCCCGTCTCTCTCTCTCACGCCCGTCTCTCTCTCTCTCACGCCCGTCTCTCTCTCACGCCCGTCTCTCTCTCCTACGCCCGTCTCTCTCTCACGCCCGTCTCTCTCTCTCACGCCTGTCTCTCTCACGCCCGTCTCTCTCCCTCGCCCGTCCGTCTCTCTCCCTCGCCCGTCCGTCTCTCTCCCTCGCCCGTCCGTCTCTCTCTCTCGCCCGTCCGTCTCTCTCTCTCGCCCGTCCGTCTCTCTCTCTCGCCCGTCCGTCTCTCTCTCTCGCCCGTCCGTCCCTCTCTCTCTCACACCCGTCTCTCTCTCTCACGCCCCTCTCTCTCTCTCTTATGCCCGTCTCTCTCTCCGCCCGGCCGTCTCTCTGTCCCGCCCATCTCTCTCTCTCACTCTCTCTCACCCATCTCTCTCTCTTTCACGCCCGTCTCACTCTCTCATGCCCGTCTCACTCTCTCATGCCCGTCTCACTCTCTCACGCCCGTCTCACTCTCTCACGCCCGTCTCACTCTCTCACGCCCGTCTCACTCTCTCACGCCCGTCTCTCTCTCTCTCGCCCGTCTCTCTCTCTCTCGCCCGTCTCTCTCTCACGCCCGTCTCTCTCTCACGCCCGTCTCTCTCTCGCACGTCCGTCTCTCCCTCTCTCTCTCGCCTGCCCGTCTCTCCCTCTCTCTCGCCCGTCCGTCTCACTCTCACTCTCTCTCGCTCGCCCATCTCTCTCTCTCGCCCGTCCATCTCTCTGTCTCTTGCCCGACCGTATCTCTGTCTCTCGCCCGACCGTATCTCTCTCTCTCGCCCGACCGTCTCTCTCTCTCTCACCCGCCAGTCTCTCTCTCTCTCGCCCATCCGTCTCTCTCTCTCTCGCCCGTCTCTCTCTCACGCCCGTCTCTCTCTCGCCCGTCTGCCTCTCTCTCTCGCCCGTCTGCCTCTCTCTCTCGCCCGTCTGCCTCTCTCTCTCGCCCGTCTGCCTCTCTCTCTCGCCCGTCTGCCTCTCTCTCTCGCCCGTCTGCCTCTCTCTCTCGCCTGTCTGCCTCTCTCTCTTTCGCCCGTCTGCCTCTCTCTCCCTCTCTCTCTCGCCCGTCTGCCTCTCTCTCTCTCGCCCGTCTGCCTCTCTCTATCTCGCCCGTCTGCCTCTCTCTCTCTCGCCCGTCTGCCTCTCTCTCTCTCGCCCGTCTGCCTCTCTCTCTCTCTCTCGCCCGTCCGCCTCTCTCTCCCGCCTCTCTCTCTCTTGCCCGTCCGCTTCTTTCTCTCTCTCTTACGCCCGTCTCTCTCTCTCTCACGCCCGTCTCTCTCCCTCTCACGCCCGTCTCTCTCCCTCTCACGCCCGTCTCTCTCCCTCTCACGCCCGTCTCTCTCCCTCTCACGCCCGTCTCTCTCTCTCACGCCCTTCCGTCTCTCTCTCGCCCTTCCGTCTCTCTCTCGCCCTTCCGTCTCTCTCTCCCCCTTCCGTCTCTCTCTCCCCCTTCCGTCTCTCTCTCGCCCGCCACTCTCTCTCGCCCGCCCCTCTCTCTCTCGCCCGCCCCTCTCTCTCTCGCCCGCCCCCTCTCTCTCTCGCCCGTCCCTCGCTGTCTCGCCCGTCCCCTCTCTCTCTCGCCCGACCCCTCTCTCTCGCCCGTTCCTCTCTCTCTCACGCCCGTCTATCTCTCTCTCTCTCACGCCCGTCTCTCTCTCTCTCTCACGCCCGTCTCTCTCTCTCTCTCACGCCTGTCTCTCTCTCTCTCACGCCCGTATCTCTCTCTCGCCCGTCTCGCTCTTTCACGCCCGTCCGTCTCTCTCTCGCTCTCGCCTGTCCTCCTCTCTCTCTTGCCCGTCTGTCTCTCTCTCACGCCCTTGTGTGTCTCTCTGTCTCTCTCACTCCCGTCTCTCTCTCTCTCTCACGCCCGTCTCTCTCTCTCTCACGCCCGTATCTCTCTCTCGCCCGTCTCTCTCACCCGTCTCGCTCTTTCACGCCCGTCCGTCTCTCTCTCGCTCTCGCCTGTCCTCCTCTCTCTCTCTCTCTTGCCCTTCTGTCTCTCTCTCACGCCCATGTGTCTCTCTCTCTCTCTCTCACTCCCGTCTCTCTCTCTCTCTCACGCCTGTCTCTCTCTCTCTCACGCCCGTCTCTCTCTCTCGCCCGTCTCTCTCGCCCGTCTCGCTCTTTCACGCCCGTCCGTCCGTCTCTCTCTCGCTCTCGCCTGTCCTCCTCTCTCTCTCTCTCTCTTGCCCGTCTGTCTCTCTCTCACACCCATGTGTCTCTCTCTCTCTCTCTCTCACTCCCGTCTCTCTCTCTCTCTCTATCACGCCCGTCTGCCTCTCCCTCTCTCACTCTCATGCCTGTCTCTCTCTCTCTCGCCCGCCGGTCTCTCTCTCGCCCGTTCGTCACTCTCTCGCCCGTCCGTCTCTCTCTCGCCCGCCCGTCTCTATCTCGCCCGCCCGTCTCTATCTCGCCCGCCCGTCTCTCTCTCGCCCGCCCGTCGCTCTCTCGCCCGCCCGTCTCTCTCTCGCCCGTCCATCTCTCTCTCGCCCGTCCGTCTCTCTCTCTCCCTCACGCCCGTCTCTCTCTCTCACGCCCGTCTCTCACTCTCACGCCCGTCTCTCTCTCTCACGCCCGTCTCTCTCTCTCTCTCACACGCCCGTCTCTCTCTCTCACGCCCGTCTCTCTCTCTCTCTCACACGCCCGTCTCTCTCTCGCCCGTCCGTCTCTCTCTCTCTCACGCCCGTCTCTCTCTATCACGCCCGTCTCTCTCTATCACGCCCGTCTCTCTCTATCACGCCCGTCTCTCTCTCACGCCCGTCTCTCTCTCACGCCCGTTTCTCTCTCTCTCACACGCCCGTCTCCCTTTCTCTCACGCCCGTCTCTCTCTCTCACGCCCGTCTCTCTCTCTCTCACGCCCCTCTCTCTCTCTCTCACGCCCCTCTCTCTCTCTCTCACGCCCCTCTCTCTCTCTCTCTCACGCCACTCTCTCTCTCTCTCACGCCCGTCTCTCTCTCTCTCCCACGCCCGTCTCTCTCTCTCTCACGCCCGTCTCTCTCTCTCACGCCCGTCTCTCTCTCTCTCACGCCCGTCTCTCTCGCTCACGCCCCGTCTCTCTCGCTCACGCCCGTCTCTTTCTCTCGCCCGCCGTCTCTCTGTCCCGCCCGTCTCTCTCTCTCACTCTCTCTCACCCATCTCTCTCTCTCTCATGCCCGTCTCGCTCTTTCACGCCCGTCCGTCTCTCTCTCTCGCCCGTCCTCCTCTCTTTCTCTCTTGCCCGTCTGTCTCTCTCTCACGCCGTGTCTCTCTCTCTCCCTCTCACTCTCACCTGCCCGTCTCTCCCTCTCTCTCGCCCGTCCGTCTCACTCTCACTCTCTCTCGCTCGCCCGTCTCTCACTCGCCCGTCCGTCTCTCTCTCTCTCACCCGTCCGTCTCTCTCTCTCGCCCGTCCGTCTCTCTCTCTCGCCCGTCCGTCTCTCTCTCTCGCCCGTCCATCTCTCTCTCCCGCCTGTCCGTCTCTCTCGCCGCCCGTCCGTCTCTCTCTCTCTCGCCCGTCCGTCTCTCTCACTCTCTCTCGCCTGTCCGTCTCTCTCTCTCTCGCCTGTCCGTCTCTCTCTCTCTCTCGCCCGTCCGTCTCTCTCTCTCTCTCTCTCTCGCCCGTCCGTCTCTATCTCTCGCCCGTCCGTCTCTCTCTCTCTCTCTCGCCCGTCCGCCTCGCTCTCTCTCGCCCGTCCTCCTCTCTTTCTCTCTTGCCCGTCTGTCTCTCTCTCACGCCCGTCTCACTCTCTCACGCCCGTCTCTCTCTCTCACGCCTGTCTCTCTCTCTCACGCCCGTCTCACTCTCTCACGCTTGTCTCACTCTCTCACGCCCGTCTCACTCTCACACCCGTCTCACTCTCTCACGCCCGTCTCACTCTCTCACGCCCGACTCTCTCTCTCACGCCCGTCTCTCTCTCTCTCACCCGTCTCTCTCTCTCACGCCCCTCTCTCTCTCGCACGTCCGTCTCTCCCTCTCTCTCTCGCCTGCCCGTCTCTCCCTCTCTCTCGCCCGTCCGTCTCACTCTCACTCTCTCTCGCTCGCCCGTCTCTCTCTCGCCCGTCCGTCTCTCTCCCTCTCGCCCCGTCCGTCTCTCTCTCTCGCCCGTCCGTGTCTCTCTCTCGCCCGTCCGTCTCTCTCTCGCCCGTCCGTCTCTCTCTCTCGCCCGTCCGTCTCTCTCTCTCACCTGTCCGTCTCTCTCGCCCCGTCCGTCTCTCTCTCTCTCTCTCTCTCTCGCCCGTCTGTCTCTCTCACTCTCTCTCACACGCCCGTCTCTCTCTCTCTCTCTCACGCCCGTCTCTCTCTCTCTCACGCCCGTCTCTCTCTCTCTCACGCCCGTCTCTCTCTCTCTCACGCCCGTCTCTCTCTCTCTCACGCCCGTCTCTCTCTCTCTCACGCCCGTCTCTCTCTCTCTCACGCCCGTCTCTCTTCTCTCACGCCCGTCTCTCTCTCTCTCACGCCCGTCTCTCTCTCTCTCCCACGCCCGTCTCTCTCTCTCTCACGCCCGTCTCTCTCTCTCTCACGCCCATCTCTCTCTCACGCCCGTCTCTCTCTCTCTCACGCCCGTCTATCTCTCTCACGCCCGTCTCTCTCGCTCACGCCCGTCTCTTTCTCTCGCCCGGCCGTCTCTCTGTCCCGCCCGTCTCTCTCTCTCACTCTCTCTCACCCATCTCTCTCTCTCTCATGCCCGTCTCGCTCTTTCACGCCCGTCCGTCTCTCTCTCTCGCCCGTCCTCCTCTCTTTCTCTCTTGCCCGTCTGTCTCTCTCTCACGCCGTGTCTCTCTCTCTCCCTCTCACTCTCACCTGCCCGTCTCTCCCTCTCTCTCGCCCGTCCGTCTCACTCTCACTCTCTCTCGCTCGCCCCGTCTCTCACTCGCCCGTCCGTCTCTCTCTCTCTCACCCGTCCGTCTCTCTCTCTCGCCCGTCCGTCTCTCTCTCTCGCCCGTCCGTCTCTCTCTCTCGCCCGTCCATCTCTCTCTCCCGCCTGTCCGTCTCTCTCGCCCGTCCGTCTCTCTCTCTCTCGCCCGTCCGTCTCTCTCACTCTCTCTCGCCTGTCCGTCTCTCTCTCTCTCGCCCGTCCGTCTCTCTCTCTCTCTCTCGCCCGTCCGTCTCTCTCTATCTCTCGCCCGTCCGTCTCTCTCTCTCTCGCCCGTCTGCCTCTTTCTCTCTCTCTCTCTCGCCCGGCTCTCTTTCTCTCACGCCCGGCTCACTCTCTCTCTCTCTCTCTCACGCCTGGCTCTCTCGCTCTCGCCCGTCCGCCTCTCTCGCTCTCGCCCGTCCGCCACTCTCTCTCGCCCGTCCGCCTCTCTCACCCGTCTGCCTCTCTCTCTCTCGCCCGTCCGCCTCTTTCTCTCTCCCGCCTCTCTCTCTGTCGCACGCCTGTCCCCCTCTCTCTCTCTCTTGCCTGTCCGCCTCTCTCTCTCTCTCGCCCGTCCGCCTTTTTCTCTCTCTCTCTCGCCAGTCTGCCTCTCTCTCTCTCTCGCCCGTCTGCCTCTCTCTCTCTCTCTCTCTCGCCCGTCCGTCTCTCTCTCTCTCGCCCGTCCGTCTCTCTCTCTCTCTCGCCCGTCCGTCTCTCTCTCTCTCTCTCGCCCGTCCGCCTCTCTCTCTCTCGCCCGTCTGCCTCTCTCTCTCTCTCGCCCGCCCGCCTCTTTCTCTCTCTCTTGCCAGTCTGCCTCTCCCTCTCTCGCCCGTCCGCCTGTCTCTCTCTCGCCCGTCAGTCTCTGACTCTCTCTCGCGCCCGTCTGCCTCTCTCTCTTTTGCCCGTCCGCCTCTCTCTCTCTCTCTCGCCCGTCCGCCTCTCTCTCTCTCGCCCGTCCGCCACTCTCTCACTCTCGCCCGTCCGCCTCTCTCTCTCGCCCATCCGCCTCTCTCTCTCTCTCGCCCGTCCGCCTCTCTCTCTCGCCCGTCCGCCTCTCTCTCGCCCGTCCTCCTCTCTCTCTCTCTCGCCCGTCCGCCTCTCTCTCTCTCTCGCCCGTCCGCCTCTTTCTCTCTCGCCCGTCCGCCTCTTTCTCTCGCCCCTCTCTCTCTCTCACGCCCGTCCCCCTCTCTCTCTCTCTCGCCCGTCCGTCTCTCTCTCTCTCCTCGCCTGTCCGTCTCTCTCTCTCTCTCGCCCATCCGCCTCTCTCTCTCTCTCCCGCCCGTCCGCCTCTCTCTCCCGCCTCTCTCTCTCTCTCTCACGCTCGTCCGTCTCTCTCTCTCTCTCGCCCATCTGCCTCTCCCTCTCTCTCCCGGCTCTCTGTCTCACGCCCAGCTCTCTCTCTCTCACACCCGCATCTCTCTCTCTCCCACGCCCGGCTCTCTCTCTCACGCCCGTCTCTCTCTCTCACGCCCGTCTCTCTCTCACTCCCGTCTCTCTCTCTCTCTCACGCCCGTCTCTCTCTCTCTCTCTCTCACGCCCGTCTCTCTCTCACGCCCGTCTCTATGCCTCGCCCGTCCGTCTCTCTCCCTCTCACCCGCCCGTCTCTCTCCCTCTCACCCCGCCCGTCTCTCTCTCTCTCTCACACGCCCGTCTCTCTCTCTCTCTCTCACGCCCGTCTCTCTCTCTCTCACGCCCGTCTCTCTCTCTCTCACGCCCGTCTCTCTCTCTCTCACGCCCGTCTCTCTCTCTCTCACGCCCGTCTCTCTCTCTCTCACGCCCGTCTCTCTTCTCTCACGCCCGTCTCTCTCTCTCTCACGCCCGTCTCTCTCTCTCTCCCACGCCCGTCTCTCTCTCTCTCACGCCCGTCTCTCTCTCTCTCTCACGCCCATCTCTCTCTCACGCCCGTCTCTCTCTCTCTCACGCCCGTCTATCTCTCTCACGCCCGTCTCTCTCGCTCATGCCCGTCTCTTTCTCTCGCCCGGCCGTCTCTCTGTCCCGCCCGTCTCTCTCTCTCACTCTCTCTCACCCATCTCTCTCTCTCTCATGCCCGTCTCGCTCTTTCACGCCCGTCCGTCTCTCTCTCTCGCCCGTCCTCCTCTCTTTCTCTCTTGCCCGTCTGTCTCTCTCTCACGCCGTGTCTCTCTCTCTCCCTCTCTCTCTCACCTGCCCGTCTCTCCCTCTCTCTCGCCCGTCCGTCTCACTCTCACTCTCTCTCGCTCGCCCGTCTCTCTCTCGCCCGTCCGTCTCTCTCTCTCTCACCCGTCCGTCTCTCTCTCTCGCCCGTCCGTCTCTCTCTCTCGCCCGTCCGTCTCTCTCTCTCGCCCGTCCGTCTCTCTCTCTCGCCCGTCCGTCTCTCTCTCTCGCCCGTCCGTCTCTCTCTCTCGCCCGTCCGTCTCTCTCTCTCGCCCGTCCATCTCTCTCTCCCGCCTGTCCGTCTCTCTCGCCCGTCCGTCTCTCTCTCTCTCGCCCGTCCGTCTCTCTCACTCTCTCTCGCCTGTCCGTCTCTCTCTCTCTCGCCTGTCCGTCTCTCTCTCTCTCGCCCGTCCGTCTCTCTCTCTCTCTCTCTCTCGCCCGTCCGTCTCTATCTCTCGCCCGTCCGTCTCTCTCTCTCTCTCTCTCTCGCCCGTCCGCCTCGCTCTCTCTCGCCCGTCCTCCTCTCTTTCTCTCTTGCCCGTCTGTCTCTCTCTCACGCCCGTCTCACTCTCTCACGCCCGTCTCTCTCTCTCACGCCCGTCTCTCTCTCTCACGCCCGTCTCTCTCTCTCACGCCCGTCTCACTCTCTCACGCCTGTCTCACTCTCTCACGCCCGTCTCACTCTCACACCCGTCTCACTCTCTCACGCCCGTCTCACTCTCTCACGCCCGACTCTCTCTCTCACGCCCGTCTCTCTCTCTCTCGCCCGTCTCTCTCTCTCACGCCCCTCTCTCTCTCGCACGTCCGTCTCTCCCTCTCTCTCTCGCCTGCCCGTCTCTCCCTCTCTCTCGCCCGTCCGTCTCACTCTCACTCTCTCTCGCTCGCCCGTCTCTCTCTCGCCCGTCCGTCTCTCTCCCTCTCGCCCGTCCGTCTCTCTCTCTCGCCCGTCCGTGTCTCTCTCTCGCCCGTCCGTCTCTCTCTCGCCCGTCCGTCTCTCTCTCTCGCCCGTCCGTCTCTCTCTCTCTCGCCCGTCCGTCTCTCTCTCTCTCTCTCTCTCGCCCGTCCGTCTCTATCTCTCGCCCGTCCGCCTCTCTCTCTCTCTCTCTCTCTCGCCCGTCCGCCTCTCTCTCTCTCGCCCGTCCGCCACTCTCTCACTCTCGCCCGTCCGCCTCTCTCTCTCGCCCATCCGCCTCTCTCTCTCTCTCGCCCGTCCGCCTCTCTCTCTCGCCCGTCCGCCTCTCTCTCGCCCGTCCTCCTCTCTCTCTCTCTCGCCCGTCCGCCTCTCTCTCTCTCTCGCCCGTCCGCCTCTTTCTCTCTCGCCCGTCCGCCTCTTTCTCTCGCCCCTCTCTCTCTCTCACGCCCGTCCCCCTCTCTCTCTCTCTCGCCCGTCCGTCTCTCTCTCTCTCTCGCCTGTCCGTCTCTCTCTCTCTCTCGCCCATCCGCCTCTCTCTCTCTCTCCCGCCCGTCCGCCTCTCTCTCCCGCCTCTCTCTCTCTCTCTCACGCTCGTCCGTCTCTCTCTCTCTCTCGCCCATCTGCCTCTCCCTCTCTCTCCCGGCTCTCTGTCTCACGCCCAGCTCTCTCTCTCTCACACCCCGCATCTCTCTCTCTCCCACGCCCGGCTCTCTCTCTCACGCCCGTCTCTCTCTCTCACGCCCGTCTCTCTCTCACTCCCGTCTCTCTCTCTCTCTCACGCCCGTCTCTCTCTCTCTCTCTCTCACGCCCGTCTCTCTCTCACGCCCGTCTCTATGCCTCGCCCGTCCGTCTCTCTCCCTCTCACCCGCCCGTCTCTCTCCCTCTCACCCGCCCGTCTCTCTCTCTCACACGCCCGTCTCTCTCTCTCTCTCTCACGCCCGTCTCTCTCTCTCTCACGCCCGTCTCTCTCTCTCTCACGCCCGTCTCTCTCTCTCTCACGCCCGTCTCTCTCTCTCTCACGCCCGTCTCTCTCTCTCTCACGCCCGTCTCTCTTCTCTCACGCCCGTCTCTCTCTCTCTCACGCCCGTCTCTCTCTCTCTCCCACGCCCGTCTCTCTCTCTCTCACGCCCGTCTCTCTCTCTCTCACGCCCATCTCTCTCTCACGCCCGTCTCTCTCTCTCTCACGCCCGTCTATCTCTCTCACGCCCGTCTCTCTCGCTCACGCCCGTCTCTTTCTCTCGCCCGGCCGTCTCTCTGTCCCGCCCGTCTCTCTCTCTCACTCTCTCTCACCCATCTCTCTCTCTCTCATGCCCGTCTCGCTCTTTCACGCCCGTCCGTCTCTCTCTCTCGCCCGTCCTCCTCTCTTTCTCTCTTGCCCGTCTGTCTCTCTCTCACGCCGTGTCTCTCTCTCTCCCTCTCTCTCTCACCTGCCCGTCTCTCCCTCTCTCTCGCCCGTCCGTCTCACTCTCACTCTCTCTCGCTCGCCCGTCTCTCTCTCGCCCGTCCGTCTCTCTCTCTCTCGCCCGTCCGTCTCTCTCTCTCGCCCGTCCGTCTCTCTCTCTCGCCCGTCCGTCTCTCTCTCTCGCCCGTCCGTCTCTCTCTCTCGCCCGTCCGTCTCTCTCTCTCGCCCGTCCGTCTCTCTCTCTCGCCCGTCCATCTCTCTCTCCCGCCTGTCCGTCTCTCTCGCCCGTCTGTCTCTCTCTCTCTCGCCCGTCCGTCTCTCTCACTCTCTCTCGCCTGTCCGTCTCTCTCTCTCTCGCCTGTCCGTCTCTCTCTCTCTCGCCCGTCCGTCTCTCTCTCTCTCTCTCTCTCGCCCGTCCGTCTCTATCTCTCGCCCGTCCGTCTCTCTCTCTCTCTCTCGCCCGTCCGCCTCGCTCTCTCTCGCCCGTCCTCCTCTCTTTCTCTCTTGCCCGTCTGTCTCTCTCTCACGCCCGTCTCACTCTCTCACGCCCGTCTCTCTCTCTCACGCCCGTCTCTCTCTCTCACGCCCGTCTCTCTCTCTCACGCCCGTCTCACTCTCTCACGCCTGTCTCACTCTCTCACGCCCGTCTCACTCTCACACCCGTCTCACTCTCTCACGCCCGTCTCACTCTCTCACGCCCGACTCTCTCTCTCACGCCCGTCTCTCTCTCTCTCGCCCGTCTCTCTCTCTCACGCCCCTCTCTCTCTCGCACGTCCGTCTCTCCCTCTCTCTCTCGCCTGCCCGTCTCTCCCTCTCTCTCGCCCGTCCGTCTCACTCTCACTCTCTCTCGCTCGCCCGTCTCTCTCTCGCCCGTCCGTCTCTCTCCCTCTCGCCCGTCCGTCTCTCTCTCTCGCCCGTCCGTGTCTCTCTCTCGCCCGTCCGTCTCTCTCTCGCCCGTCCGTCTCTCTCTCTCGCCCGTCCGTCTCTCTCTCTCACCTGTCCGTCTCTCTCGCCCGTCCGTCTCTCTCTCTCTCTCTCGCCCGTCTGTCTCTCTCACTCTCTCTCGCCCGTCCGTCTCTCTCTCTCTCGCCCGTCCGTCTCTCTCTCTCTCTCTCGCCCGTCCGTCTCTCTCTATCTCTCGCCCGTCCGTCTCTCTCTCTCTCGCCCGTCTGCCTCTTTCTCTCTCTCTCTCTCGCCCGGCTCTCTTTCTCTCACGCCCGGCTCACTCTCTCTCTCTCTCTCTCACGCCCGGCTCTCTCGCTCTCGCCCGTCCGCCTCTCTCGCTCTCGCCCGTCCGCCTCTCTCGCTCTCGCCCGTCCGCCACTCTCTCTCGCCCGTCTGCCTCTCTCTCTCTCGCCCGTCCGCCTCTTTCTCTCCCGCCTCTCTCTCTGTCGCACGCCTGTCCCCCTCTCTCTCTCTCTTGCCTGTCCGCCTCTCTCTCTCTCTCGCCCGTCCGCCTTTTTCTCTCTCTCTCTCGCCAGTCTGCCTCTCTCTCTCTCGCCCGTCTGCCTCTCTCTCTCTCTCTCTCTCGCCCGTCCGTCTCTCTCTCTCTCTCTCGCCCGTCCGTCTCTCTCTCTCTCTCTCGCCCGTCCGTCTCTCTCTCTCTCTCTCGCCCGTCCGCCTCTCTCTCTCTCGCCCGTCTGCCTCTCTCTCTCTCTCGCCCGCCCGCCTCTTTCTCTCTCTCTTGCCAGTCTGCCTCTCCCTCTCTCGCCCGTCCGCCTGTCTCTCTCTCGCCCGTCAGTCTCTGACTCTCTCTCGCGCCCGTCTGCCTCTCTCTCTTTTGCCCGTCCGCCTCTCTCTCTCTCTCTCTCGCCCGTCCGCCTCTCTCTCTCTCTCTCGCCCGTCCGCCTCTCTCTCTCTCGCCCGTCCGCCACTCTCTCACTCTCGCCCATCCGCCTCTCTCTCTCTCTCGCCCGTCCGCCTCTCTCTCTCACCCGTCCGCCTCTCTCTCGCCCGTCCTCCTCTCTCTCTCTCTCGCCCGCCCGCCTCTCTCTCGCCCGTCCGCCTCTCTCTCTCTCGCCCGTCCGCCTCTCTCTCTCGCCCGTCCGCCTCTCTCTCTCGCCCGTCCGCCTCTCTCTCTCGCCCGTCCGCCTCTTTCTCTCGCGCCCCTCTCTCTCTCATGCCCGTCCCCCTCTCTCTCTCTCTCGCCCGTCCGCCTCTCTCTCTCTCTCTCGTCTGTCCGCCTTTTTCTCTCTCTCGCCAGTTTGCCTCTCCCTCTCTCGCCCGTCCGCCTCTCTCTCTCTCGCCCGTCCGCCTCTCTCTCTCTCGCCCGTGCGCCTCTCTCTCTCTCGCCCATCCGCCTCTCTCTCTCTCGCCCGCCCGCCTCTCTCTCGCCCATCCGCCTCTCTCTCTCTCTTGCCCGTGCGCCTCTCTCTCTCGCCCGTCCGCCTCTCTCTCTCTCGCCCGCCCGCCTCTCTCTCGCCCGTCCGCCTCTCTCTCGCCCGTCCGCCTCTCTCTCTCTCTCGCCCGTCCGCCTCTCTCTCTCCCACGCCCGTCCGCCTCTTTCTCTCTCCCTCTCGCCAGTCTGCCTCTCCCTCTCTCGCCCGTCCGCCTCTCTGTCTCTCTCGCCCGTCCGCCTCTCTCTCGCCTGTCCGCCTCTCTCTCTCCCACGCCCGTCCGCGTCTTTCTCTCTCTCTCTCGCCAGTCTGCCTCTCCCTCTCTCACCCGTCCGCCTCTCTCTCTCTCTCGCCCATCCGTCTCTGACTCTCTCTCTCGCCCGTCTGCCTCTCTCTCTCGCCCGTCCGCCTCTTTCTCTCCCGCCCCTCTCTCTCTCACGCCCGTCCCCCTCTCTCTCTCTCTCGCCCGTCCGCCTCTCTCTCTCTCTCTCGTCTGTCCGCCTTTTTCTCTCTCTCGCCAGTTTGCCTCTCCCTCTCTCGCCCGTCCGCCTCTCTCTCGCTCGCCCGTGCGCCTCTCTCTCTCGCCCGCCCGCCTCTCTCTCGCCCGTCCGCCTCTCTCTCGCCCGTCCGCCTCTCTCTCTCTCTCGCCCGTGCGCCTCTCTCTCTCGCCCGTCCGCCTCTCTCTCTCTCGCCCGCCCGCCTCTCTCTCGCCCGTCCGCCTCTCTCTCGCCCGTCCGCCTCTCTCTCTCTCTCGCCCGTCCGCCTCTCTCTCTCCCACGCCCGTCCGCCTCTTTCTCTCTCCCTCTCGCCAGTCTGCCTCTCCCTCTCTCGCCCGTCCGCCTCTCTGTCTCTCTCGCCCGTCCGCCTCTCTCTCGCCTGTCCGCCTCTCTCTCTCCCACGCCCGTCCGCGTCTTTCTCTCTCTCTCTTGCCAGTCTGCCTCTCCCTCTCTCGCCCGTCCGCCTCTCTCTCTCTCTCGCCCATCCGTCTCTGACTCTCTCTCTCGCCCGTCTGCCTCTCTCTCTCGCCCGTCTGCCTCTCTCTCTCTCGCCCGTCTGCCTCTCTCTCACGCCCGTCTGTCTCTAACACTCTCTCACGACCGTCTGCCCCTCTCTCTCGCCCATCTGCCTCTCTCTCTCGCCCGTCTGCCTCTCTCTCGCGCCCGTCTGTCTCTAACACTCTCTCGCGACCGGCTGCCTCTTTCTCTCTCGCCCGTCCGCCTCTCTCTCTCTCTCGCCCGTCTGCCTCTCTCTCTCTCGCCAGTCCGCCTCTCTCTCTCTCGCGCCCGTCCGCCTCTCTCTCTCTCACCCGTCCGCCTCTCTCTCTCTCTCTCTCGCCCTTCCGCCTCTCTCTCTCTCGCCCGTCCGCCTCTCTCTCTCGCCCGTCCGCCTCTCTCTCTCTCTCTCGCCCGTCCGCCTCTCTCTCTCTCTCTCTCGCCCGTCCGCCACTCTCTCTCTCTCGCCCGTCCGCCTCTCTCTCTCTCGCCTGTCAGTTTCTGTCTCTCCCGCCTCTCTCTCTCACGCCCGTCCCCCTCTCTCGCCCTTCCGCCTCTCTCTCTCTCGCCCGTCCGCCTCTCTCTCTCGCCCGTCCGCCTCTCTCTCTCTCTCTCGCCCGTCCGCCTCTCTCTCTCTCTCTCTCGCCCGTCTGCCACTCTCTCTCTCTCGCCCGTCCGCCTCTCTCTCTCTCGCCTGTCAGTTTCTGTCTCTCCCGCCTCTCTCTCTCTCACGCCCGTCCCCCTCTCTCTTTCTCGCCCATCCGCCTCTCTCTCTCTCTCGCCCGTCCGCCTTTTTCTCTCTCTCTCTCTCGCCAGTCTGCCTCTCCCTCTCTCGCCCGTCCACCTCTCTCTCTCGCCCATCCACCTCTGACTCTCTCGCCCGTCCGCCTCTCTCTCGCCCGTCCGCCTCTCTCTCTCTCTCTCTCGCCCGTCCGCCTCTCTCTCTCTCTCTCGCCCGTCCGCCTCTCTCTCTCGCCCGTCCGCCTCTCCTTCTCTCGCCCGTCCGGCTCCCTCTCTCTCGCCCGCCCGCCTCTCTCTCTCTCGCCCGTCTGCCTCTCTCTCCTCTCTCTCGCCCGTCCGCCTCTCTCTCTCTCGCCCGTCCGCCTCTCTCTCTCTCTCGCCCGTCCGTCTCTCTCTCTCTCTCTCTCTCGCCCGTCCGCCTCTCTCTCTCGCCCGTCCGCCTCTCTCTCTCTCTCGCCGGCCCGCCTCTTTCTCTCTCTCTCGCCAGTCTGCCTCTCCCTCTCTCGCCCGTCCGCCTGTCTCTCTCTCGCCCGTCAGTCTCTGACTCTCTCTCGCGCCCGTCTGCCACTCTCTCTCTCGCCCGTCCGCCTCTCTCTCTCTCTCGCCCGTCCGCCCCCTCTCTCGCTCTCGACCGTCCGCCTCTCTCTCTCTCGCCCGTCCGCCTCTCTCTCTCTCGCCCGTCCGCCTCTCTCTCTCTCGCCCGTCCGCCTCTCTCTCTCTCGCCCGTCCGCCTCTCTCTCTCTCGCCTGTCCGCCTCTCTCTCTCTCGCTCGTCCGCCTCTCTCTCTCTCTCTCTCGCCCGTCCGCCTCTCTCTCTCTCTCTCGCCCGTCCGCCTCTCTCTCTCGCCCGTCCGCCTCTCTCTCTCGCCCGTCCGCCTCTCCTTCTCTCGCCCGTCCGGCTCCCTCTCTCTCGCCCGCCCGCCTCTCTCTCTCTCGCCCGTCCGCCTCTCTCTCCTCTCTCTCGCCCGTCCGCCTCTCTCTCTCTCGCCCGTCCGCCTCTCTCTCTCTCGCCCGTCCGTCTCTCTCTCTCTCTCTCTCTCGCCCGTCCGCCTCTCTCTCTCGCCCGTCCGCCCCTCTCTCTCTCTCGCCGGCCCGCCTCTTTCTCTCTCTCTCGCCAGTCTGCCTCTCCCTCTCTCGCCCGTCCGCCTGTCTCTCTCTCGCCCGTCAGTCTCTGACTCTCTCTCGCGCCCGTCTGCCTCTCTCTCTTTTGGCCGTCCGCCTCTCTCTCTCTCTCGCCCGTGCGCCTCTCTCTCTCGCCCGTCCGCCTCTCTCTCTCTCGCCCGCCCGCCTCTCTCTCGCCCGTCCCGCCTCTCTCTCGCCCGTCCGCCTCTCTCTCTCTCGCCCGTCCGCCTCTCTCTCTCCCACGCCCGTCCGCCTCTTTCTCTCTCCCTCTCGCCAGTCTGCCTCTCCCTCTCTCGCCCGTCCGCCTCTCTGTCTCTCTCGCCCGTCCGCCTCTCTCTCGCCTGTCCGCCTCTCTCTCTCCCACGCCCGTCCACGTCTTTCTCTCTCTCTCTTGCCAGTCTGCCTCTCCCTCTCTCGCCCGTCCGCCTCTCTCTCTCTCTCGCCCATCCGTCTCTGACTCTCTCTCTCGCCCGTCTGCCTCTCTCTCTCGCCCGTCTGCCTCTCTCTCTCTCGCCCGTCTGCCTCTCTCTCACGCCCGTCTGTCTCTAACACTCTCTCACGACCGTCTGCCTCTCTCTCTCGCCCGTCTGCCTCTCTCTCTCGCCCGTCTGCCTCTCTCTCGCGCCCGTCTGTCTCTAACACTCTCTCGCGACCGTCTGCCTCTTTCTCTCTCGCCCGTCCGCCTCTCTCTCTCTCTCGCCCGTCTGCCTCTCTCTCTCTCGCCAGTCCGCCTCTCTCTCTCTCGCGCCCGTCCGCCTCTCTCTCTCTCACCCGTCCGCCTCTCTCTCTCTCTCTCTCGCCCGTCCGCCTCTCTCGCCCTTCCGCCTCTCTCTCTCTCTCTCGCCCGTCCGCCTCTCTCTCTCGCCCGTCCGCCTCTCTCTCTCGCCCGTCCGCCTCTCTCTCTCTCTCTCGCCCGTCCGCCTCTCTCTCTCTCTCTCTCGCCCGTCCGCCACTCTCTCTCTCTCGCCCGTCCGCCTCTCTCTCTCTCGCCTGTCAGTTTCTGTCTCTCCCGCCTCTCTCTCTCTCACGCCCGTCCCCCTCTCTCTCTCTCGCCCATCCGCCTCTCTCTCTCTCTCGCCCGTCCGCCTTTTTCTCTCTCTCTCTCTCGCCAGTCTGCCTCTCCCTCTCTCGCCCGTCCACCTCTCTCTCTCGCCCATCCACCTCTGACTCTCTCGCCCGTCCGCCTCTCTCTCTCTCGCCCGTCCGCCTCTCTCTCTCTCGCCTGTCCGCCTCTCTCTCTCTCGCCCGTCCGCCTCTCTCTCTCTCTCTCTCGCCCGTCCGCCTCTCTCTCTCTCTCTCGCCCGTCCGCCTCTCTCTCTCTCTCTCGCCCGTCCGCCTCTCTCTCTCGCCCGTCCGCCTCTCCTTCTCTCGCCCGTCCGGCTCCCTCTCTCTCGCCCGCCCGCCTCTCTCTCTCTCGCCCGTCCGCCTCTCTCTCCTCTCTCTCGCCCGTCCGCCACTCTCTCTCTCGCCCGTCCGCCTCTCTCTCTCTCTCGCCCGTCCGTCTCTCTCTCTCTCTCTCTCTCTCTCTCTCTCTCGCCCGTCCGCCTCTCTCTCTCGCCCGTCCGCCTCTCTCTCTCTCTCGCCGGCCCGCCTCTTTCTCTCTCTCTCGCCAGTCTGCCTCTCCCTCTCTCGCCCGTCCGCCTGTCTCTCTCTCGCCCGTCAGTCTCTGACTCTCTCTCGCGCCCGTCCGCCACTCTCTCTCTCGCCCGTCCGCCTCTCTCTCTCTCTCGCCCGTCCGCCCCCTCTCTCGCTCTCGCCCGTCCGCCTCTCTCTCTCTCGCCCGTCCGCCTCTCTCTCTCTCGCCCGTCCGCCTCTCTCTCTCTCGCCCGTCCGCCTCTCTCTCTCTCGCCCGTCCGCCTCTCTCTCTCTCGCCAGTCCGCCTCTCTCTCTCTCGCTCGTCCGCCTCTCTCTCTCTCTCTCTCTCGCCCGTCCGCCTCTCTCTCTCTCTCTCTCGCCCGTCCGCCTCTCTCTCTCGCCCGTCCGCCTCTCCTTCTCTCGCCCGTCCGGCTCCCTCTCTCTCGCCCGCCCGCCTCTCTCTCTCTCGCCCGTCCGCCTCTCTCTCCTCTCTCTCGCCCGTCCGCCTCTCTCTCTCTCGCCCGTCCGCCTCTCTCTCTCTCGCCCGTCCGTCTCTCTCTCTCTCTCTCTCTCTCTCTCGCCCGTCCGCCTCTCTCTCTCGCCCGTCCGCCTCTCTCTCTCTCTCGCCGGCCCGCCTCTTTCTCTCTCTCTCGCCAGTCTGCCTCTCCCTCTCTCGCCCGTCCGCCTGTCTCTCTCTCGCCCGTCTGCCTCTCTCTCTTTTGGCCGTCCGCCTCTCTCTCTCTCTCTCGCCCTTCCGCCTCTCTCTCTCTCTCTCGCCCGTCCGCCTCTCTCTCTCTCTCTCGCCCGTCCGCCTCTCTCTCTCGCCCGTCCGCCTCTTTCTCTCACTCTCTTGCCAGTCTGCCTCTCCCTCTCTCGCCCGCCCACCTCTCTCTCTCTCTCGCCCGTCCGTCTCTGAATCTCTCTCCCGCCCGTCTCTCTCTCTCACTCTCTCTCACCCGTCTCTCTCTCTCGCCCGTCTCGCTCTTTCACGCCCATCCGTCTCTCTCTCGCTCTCGCCCGTCCGCCTCTCTCTCGCCCGTCTGTTTCTCTCTCACGCCCATGTGTCTCTCTCTCTCACGCCCGTCCTCTCTCTCTCATCCTCTCACGCCCGTCTGTCTCTCTCTCTCTCTCGCCCACCGGTCCCTCTCGCCCCCGTCCGTCTCTCTCGCGCCCGTCCGTCTCTCTCGCGCCCGTCCGTCTCTCTCGCGCCCGTACGCCCTCTCTCTCTCGCCCGTCCGCCTCTTTCTCTCTCTCTCTCGCCCGTCTCTCTCTCTCTCACCCTCTGACTCTCACGCCCAACTCTCTCGCCCTCCGTCTCTCTCTCTCTCACGCCCATCCCTCTCGCCGGTCCGCCTCTCTCTATCTCTTGCCCGTCCGCCTCTCTCTCTCTCACGCCGTCTCTCTCTCTCTCACGCCAGTCGCTCTCTCTCTCTCTCTCACGCCCATCTCTCTTTCTCTCTCACGCCCGTCTCTCTCTCTCACGCCCGTCACTCTCTCTCACGCCCGTCACTCTCTCTCACGCCCATCTCTCTCTCTCATGCCCTTCTCTCTCTCTTTCTCACGCCCGTCTCTCTCTCCCGCCCGTCTCTCTCGCTCACTCTCTCTCACCCGTCTCTCTCTCATGCCCGTCTCTCTCTCGCCCGTCTCGCTCTTTCACGCCCGTCCGTCTCTCTCTCTCGCTCTCGCCCGTCCGCCTCTCTCTCGCCCGTCTGTTTCTCTCTCACGCCCATGTGTCTCTCTCTCTCTCTCTCTCACGCCCGTCCGCCTCTCTCTCTCTCGCCCGTCCGCCTCTCTCTCTCTCGCCCGTCCGCCCTCTCTCTCTCTCGCCCGTCCGCCTCTCTCTCTCTCGCCTGTCCGCCTCTCTCTCTCTCGCTCGTCCGCCTCTCTCTCTCTCTCTCTCGCCCGTCCGCCTCTCTCTCTCTCTCTCGCCCCGTCCGCCTCTCTCTCTCGCCCGGTCCGCCTCTCCTTCTCTCGCCCGTCCGGCTCCCTCTCTCTCGCCCGCCCGCCTCTCTCTCTCTCGCCCGTCCGCCTCTCTCTCCTCTCTCTCGCCCGTCCGCCTCTCTCTCTCTCGCCCGTCCGCCTCTCTCTCTCTCGCCCGTCCGTCTCTCTCTCTCTCTCTCTCTCTCTCGCCCGTCCGCCTCTCTCTCTCGCCCGTCCGCCCCTC
Organism: Isurus oxyrinchus; assembly: GCA_026770705.1. Taxonomy (NCBI): domain Eukaryota; kingdom Metazoa; phylum Chordata; class Chondrichthyes; order Lamniformes; family Lamnidae; genus Isurus; species Isurus oxyrinchus. The sequence goes on from JANJGN010001993.1 coordinate 67,028, forward strand.
TCTCTCTCTCGCCGGCCCGCCTCTTTCTCTCTCTCTCGCCAGTCTGCCTCTCCCTCTCTCGCCCGTCCGCCTGTCTCTCTCTCGCCCGTCAGTCTCTGACTCTCTCTCGCGCCCGTCTGCCTCTCTCTCTTTTGGCCGTCCGCCTCTCTCTCTCTCTCGCCCGTGCGCCTCTCTCTCTCACCCGTCCGCCTCTCTCTCTCTCGCCCGCCCGCCTCTCTCTCGCCCGTCCGCCTCTCTCTCGCCCGTCCGCCTCTCTCTCTCTCGCCCGTCCGCCTCTCTCTCTCCCACGCCCGTCCGCCTCTTTCTCTCTCCCTCTCGCCAGTCTGCCTCTCTGTCTCTCTCGCCCGTCCGCCTCTCTCTCGCCTGTCCGCCTCTCTCTCTCCCACGCCCGTCCACGTCTTTCTCTCTCTCTCTTGCCAGTCTGCCTCTCCCTCTCTCGCCCGTCCGCCTCTCTCTCTCTCTCGCCCATCCGTCTCTGACTCTCTCTCTCGCCCGTCTGCCTCTCTCTCTCTCGCCCGTCTGCCTCTCTCTCACGCCCGTCTGTCTCTAACACTCTCTCACGACCGTCTGCCTCTCTCTCTCGCCCATCTGCCTCTCTCTCTCGCCCGTCTGCCTCTCTCTCGCGCCCGTCTGTCTCTAACACTCTCTCGCGACCGTCTGCCTCTTTCTCTCTCGCCCGTCCGCCTCTCTCTCTCTCTCGCCCGTCTGCCTCTCTCTCTCTCGCCAGTCCGCCTCTCTCTCTCTCGCGCCCGTCCGCCTCTCTCTCTCTCACCCGTCCGCCTCTCTCTCTCTCTCTCTCGCCCGTCCGCCTCTCTCGCCCTTCCGCCTCTCTCTCTCTCTCTCGCCCGTCCGCCTCTCTCTCTCGCCCGTCCGCCTCTCTCTCTCGCCCGTCCGCCTCTCTCTCTCTCTCTCGCCCGTCCGCCTCTCTCTCTCTCTCTCTCGCCCGTCCGCCACTCTCTCTCTCTCGCCCGTCCGCCTCTCTCTCTCTCGCCTGTCAGTTTCTGTCTCTCCCGCCTCTCTCTCTCTCACGCCCGTCCCCCTCTCTCTCTCTCGCCCATCCGCCTCTCTCTCTCTCTCGCCCGTCCGCCTTTTTCTCTCTCTCTCTCGCCAGTCTGCCTCTCCCTCTCTCGCCCGTCCACCTCTCTCTCTCGCCCATCCACCTCTGACTCTCTCGCCCGTCCGCCTCTCTCTCTCTCGCCCGTCCGCCTCTCTCTCTCTCGCCTGTCCGCCTCTCTCTCTCTCGCCCGTCCGCCTCTCTCTCTCTCTCTCTCGCCCGTCCGCCTCTCTCTCTCTCTCTCGCCCGTCCGCCTCTCTCTCTCTCTCTCGCCCGTCCGCCTCTCTCTCTCGCCCGTCCGCCTCTCCTTCTCTCGCCCGTCCGGCTCCCTCTCTCTCGCCCGCCCGCCTCTCTCTCTCTCGCCCGTCCGCCTCTCTCTCCTCTCTCTCGCCCGTCCGCCTCTCTCTCTCTCGCCCGTCCGCCTCTCTCTCTCTCGCCCGTCCGTCTCTCTCTCTCTCTCTCTCTCTCTCGCCCGTCCGCCTCTCTCTCTCGCCCGTCCGCCTCTCTCTCTCTCTCGCCGGCCCGCCTCTTTCTCTCTCTCTCGCCAGTCTGCCTCTCCCTCTCTCGCCCGTCCGCCTGTCTCTCTCTCGCCCGTCAGTCTCTGACTCTCTCTCGCGCCCGTCCGCCACTCTCTCTCTCGCCCGTCCGCCTCTCTCTCTCTCTCGCCCGTCTGCCCCCTCTCTCGCTCTCGCCCGTCCGCCTCTCTCTCTCTCGCCCGTCCGCCTCTCTCTCTCTCGCCCGTCCGCCTCTCTCTCTCTCGCCCGTCCGCCTCTCTCTCTCGCCTGTCCGCCTCTCTCTCTCTCGCTCGTCCGCCTCTCTCTCTCTCTCTCTCTCGCCCGTCCGCCTCTCTCTCTCTCTCTCGCCCGTCCGCCTCTCTCTCTCGCCCGTCCGCCTCTCCTTCTCTCGCCCGTCCGGCTCCCTCTCTCTCGCCCGCCCGCCTCTCTCTCTCTCGCCCGTCCGCCTCTCTCTCCTCTCTCTCGCCCGTCCGCCTCTCTCTCTCTCGCCCGTCCGCCTCTCTCTCTCTCGCCCGTCCGTCTCTCTCTCTCTCTCTCTCTCTCTCGCCCGTCCGCCTCTCTCTCTCGCCCGTCCGCCTCTCTCTCTCTCTCGCCGGCCCGCCTCTTTCTCTCTCTCTCGCCAGTCTGCCTCTCCCTCTCTCGCCCGTCCGCCTGTCTCTCTCTCGCCCGTCAGTCTCTGACTCTCTCTCGCGCCCGTCTGCCTCTCTCTCTTTTGGCCGTCCGCCTCTCTCTCTCTCTCTCGCCCTTCCGCCTCTCTCTCTCTCTCTCGCCCGTCCGCCTCTCTCTCTCTCTCTCGCCCGTCCGCCTCTCTCTCTCGCCCGTCCGCCTCTTTCTCTCACTCTCTTGCCAGTCTGCCTCTCCCTCTCTCGCCCGCCCACCTCTCTCTCTCTCTCGCCCGTCCATCTCTGAATCTCTCTCCCGCCCGTCTCTCTCTCTCACTCTCTCTCACCCGTCTCGCTCTTTCACGCCCATCCGTCTCTCTCTCGCTCTCGCCCGTCCGCCTCTCTCTCGCCCGTCTGTTTCTCTCTCACGCCCATGTGTCTCTCTCTCTCTCTCTCTCACGCCCGTCCTCTCTCTCTCATCCTCTCACGCCCGTCTGTCTCTCTCTCTCTCTCGCCCACCGGTCCCTCTCGCCCCCGTCCGTCTCTCTCGCGCCCGTCCGTCTCTCTCGCGCCCGTCCGTCTCTCTCGCGCCCGTACGCCTCTCTCTCTCGCCCGTCCGCCTCTTTCTCTCTCTCTCTCGCCCGTCTCTCTCTCTCTCACCCTCTGACTCTCACGCCCAACTCTCTCGCCCTCCGTCTCTCTCTCTCTCACGCCCATCCCTCTCGCCGGTCCGCCTCTCTCTATCTCTTGCCCGTCCGCCTCTCTCTCTCTCACGCCATCTCTCTCTCTCTCACGCCAGTCGCTCTCTCTCTCTCACGCCCATCTCTCTTTCTCTCTCACGCCCGTCTCTCTCTCTCACGCCCGTCACTCTCTCTCACGCCCGTCACTCTCTCTCACGCCCATCTCTCTCTCTCACGCCCATCTCTCTCTCTCATGCCCTTCTCTCTCTCTTTCTCACGCCCGTCTCTCTCTCCCGCCCGTCTCTCTCGCTCACTCTCTCTCACCCGTCTCTCTCTCATGCCCGTCTCTCTCTCGCCCGTCTCGCTCTTTCACGCCCGTCCGTCTCTCTCTCTCGCTCTCGCCCGTCCGCCTCTCTCTCGCCCGTCTGTTTCTCTCTCACGCCCATGTGTCTCTCTCTCTCTCTCTCTCACGCCCGTCCTCTCTCTCTCATCCTCTCACGCCCGTCTGTCGCTCTCTCTCTCGCCAACCGGTCCCTCTCGTCCCCGTCCGTCTCTCTCGCGCCCGTCCGTCTCTCTCGCGCCCGTCCGTCTCTCTCACGCCCGTCTCTCTCTCTTTCTCACGCCCATCTCTCTCTCCCGCCCGGCTCTCTCTCTCACCCGTCTCTCTCTCATGCCCGTCTCTCTCTCGCCCGTCTCGCTCTTTCACGCCCGTCCGTCTCTCTCTTGCTCTCGCCCGTCCGCCTCTCTCTCGCCCGTCTGTTTCTCTCTCACGCCCATGTGTCTCTCTCTCTCTCTCTCTCACGCCCGTCCTCTCTCTCTCATCCTCTCACGCCCGTCTGTCTCTCTCTCTCTCGCCCGTCTCTCTCGCGCCCGTCCGTCTCTCTCGCGCCCGTCCGTCTCTCTCTCACGCCCGTCCGTCTCTCTCTCGCGCCCGTCCGTCTCCCTCTCTCTCTCTCTCTCACTCTCGTCTCTCTTCTCTCTCTCTCACGCCCGTCTCTCTCTCTCACACCCGTCTCTCTCTCTCACACCCGTCTCTCTCTCTCACACCCGTCTCTCTCGCCCGTCCGTCTCTCTCTCTCTCTCTCTCGCCCGTCAGCCTCTGACTCTCCCTCTCACGCCTGTCTCTCTCTCACGCCCGTCTCTCTCTCTCTCTCACGCCCGTCTCTCTCTCTCTCTCACGCCCGTCTCTCTCTCTCTCTCACGCCCGTCTCTCTCTCTCACGCCCGTCTCTCTCTCTCTCTCTCACGCCCGTCTCTCTCTCTCTCTCTCACGCCCGTCTCTCTCTCTCTCTCACTCTCACACCCGTCTCTCTCTCTCTCTCACGCCCGTCTCTCTCTCTCTCTCTCACGCCCGTCTCTCTCTCTCACGCCCGTCCCTCTCTCCCTCTCACGCACGGCTCTTTCACTCCCGTCTCTCTCTCTCTCGCCCGTCCGTCTCTCTCTCGCCCGTCCGTCTCTCTCTTGCCCGTCCGTCTCTCTCTTGCCCGTCCATCTCTCTCTCTCTCACTCCCGTCTCTCTCTCGCCCGCCCGTTTCTCTCGCCCGTCCGTCTCTCTCTTGCCCGTCCGTCTCTCTCTCTCTCTCGCACGTCCGCCTCTCTCTCTCTCTCGCCCGTCCGCCTCTCTCTCTCGCCCATCAGCCCCCTCTCTCGCTCTCGCCCGTCCGCCTCTCTATCTCTCGCGCCCGTCCGCCTCTCTCTCTCTCGCCCGTCCGCCTCTCTCTCTCTCTTGCCCGTCCGCCTCTCTCTCTCTCGCCCGTCCGCCTCTCTCTCTCGCCCGTCTGCCTCTCTCTCTCGCCCGTCCGCCTCTCTCTCTCGCCCGTCCGCCTCTCTCTCTCTCTCGCCCGTCCGCCTCTCTCTCTCTCGCCTGTCCGCCTCTCTCTCTCTCTCTCCCGTCCGCCCCTCTCTCTCGCTCTCGCCCGTCCGCCTCTCTCTCTCGCCCGTCCGCCTCTCTCTCTCGCCCGTCCGCCTCTCTCTCTCTCGCGCCCGTCCGCCTCTCTCTCTCTCGCCCTCCGTCTCTCTCTCTCTCGCCCTCCGTCTCTCTCTCTCACGCCCATCTCTCTCGCCGGTCCGCCTCTCTCTCTCTCTCGCCCGTCCGCCTCTCTCTCTCTCTCTCGCCGGTCCGCCTCTCTCTCTCTCACGCCCGTCCGCCTCTCTCTCTCTCGCCCGTCCGCCTCTCTCTCTTGCCCGTCCGCCTCTCTCTCTCTCGCCCGTCCGCCTCTTTCTCTCTCTCTCTCGCCCGTCTCTCTCTCTCTCTCTCACCCTCTGACTCTCTCTCACGCCCATCTCTCTCGCCCTCCGTCTCTCTCTCTCTCTCACGCCCATCCCTCTCGCCGGTCCGACTCTCTCTCTCTCTTGCCCGTCCGCCTCTCTCTCTCTCACGCCGTCTCTCTCTCTCTCACGCCAGTCTCTCTCTCTCTCTCTCACGCCCATCTCTCTTTCTCTCTCACGCCCATCTCTCTCTCTCACGCCCGTCACTCTCTCTCACGCCCGTCCCTCTCTCTCACGCCCGTCCCTCTCTCTCACGCCCGTCCCTCTCTCTCACGCCCATCTCTCTCTCTCACGCACATCTCTCTCTCTCATGCCCGTCTCTCTCTCTTTCTCACGCCCGTCTCTCTCTCCCGCCCGTCTCTCTCTCTCACTCTCTCTCACCCGTCTCTCTCTCATGCCCGTCTCTCTCTCGCCCGTCTCGCTCTTTCACGCCCGTCCGTCTCTCTCTCTCGCTCTCGCCCGTCCGCCTCTCTCTCGCCCGTCTGTTTCTCTCTCACACCCATGTGTCTCTCTCTCTCTCTCTCTCACGCCCGTCCTCTCTCTCTCATCCTCTTACGCCCATCTGTCTCTCTCTCTCTCGCCCACCGGTCCCTCTCGCGCCTGTCCGTCTCTCTCGCGCCCGTCCGTCTCTCTCGCGCCCGTCCGTCTCTCTCGCGCCCGTCCGTCTCTCTCTCACGCCCGTCTCTCTCACGCCCGTCTCTCTCACGCCCGTCTCTCTCTCTCATGCCCGTCTCTCTCTCCCTCTCACGCCCGTCTCTCTCTCTCTCTCTCACGCCCGTCTCTCTCTCTCTCTCTCACGCCCGTCCCTCTCTCCCTCTCACGCACGGCTCTTTCACTCCCGTCTCTCTCGCCCGTCCGTCTCTCTCTCGCCCGTCCGTCTCTCTCTCGCCCGTCCGTCTCTCTCTCGCCCGTCTGTCTCTCTCTCTCTCACTCCCGTCTCTCTCTCGCCCGCCCGTCTCTCTCTCACCCGTCCGTCTCTCTCTCGCCCGTCCTTCTCTCTCTCGCCCGTCCGTCTCTCTTGCCCGTCCGTCTCTCTCTCTCTCGCCCGTCCGCCTCTGACTCCCTCTCTCTCGCCCGTCCGCCTCTCTCTCGCCCATCCACCTCACTCTCATGCCCATCTCTCTCGCCCGTCCGCCTCTCTCTCTCTCTCGCCCGTCCGCCTCTCTCTCTCTCTCGCCCGTCCGCCCCTCTCTCTCGCTCTCGCCCGTCCGCCTCTCGCTCGCGCCCGTCCGCCTCTCTCTCGCGCCCGTCCGCCTCTCTCTCGCGCCCGTCCGCCTCTCTCTCTCGCCCGTCCGCCTCTCTCTCTCTCGCGCCCGTCCGCCTCTCTCTCTCTCTCGCCCGTCCGCCTCTCTCTCTCTCGCCCGTCCGCCTCTCTCTCTCGCCCGTCCGCCTCTCTCTCTCTCTCGCCCGTCCGTCTCTCTCTCGGCCCTCTCTCTCTCTCGGCCCTCTCTCTCTCTCGCCCGTCTCGCTCTCGCCCGTCTCGCTCCCGCCCGTCTCTTGCCCGTCTGTCTCTCTCTCACGCCCATGTCTCTCACTCTCTCTCACTCCCGTCTCTCTCTCTCTCTCTCTCTATCATGCCCGTCTGCCTCTCCCTCTCTCACTCTCACACCTGTCTCTCTCTCTCGCGCCCGTCCGTCTCTCTCGCGCCCGTCCGTCTCTCTCGCGCCCGTCCGTCTCTCTCGCGCCCGTCCGTCTCTCTCGCGCCCGTCCGCCTCTCTCTCGCGGCCGTCCGCATCTCTCTCGCGGCCGTCCCTCTCTCTCGCGCCCGTCCCTCTCTCTCGCGCCCGTCCTTCTCTCTCTCTCATCCTCTCACGCCCGTCTCTCTCTCCCTCTCTCACGCCCGTCTCTCTCTCGCCCGTCCGTCTCTCTCTCGCCCGTCCGTCTCTCTCTCGCCCGTCCGTCTCTCTCTCGCCCGTCCGTCTCTCTCTCGCCCGTCCGTCTCTCTCTCGCCCGTCCGTCTCTCTCTCGCCCGTCCGTCTCTCTCTCGCCCGTACGTCCCTCTCTCGCCCGTCCGTCCCTCTCTCGCCCGTCCGTCCCTCTCTCGCCCTCCCGTCCCTCTCGCGCCCGTCCGTCTCCCTCGCGCCCGTCCGTCTCCCTCGCGCCCGTCCCTCTCTCGCCCGTCCGTCTCTCTCTCGCCCGTCCGCCTCTCCCTCTCACCCGTCCGTCTCTCTCGCCCGTCCGTCTCTCTCTCTGTCACGCCCGTCTCTCTCTGTCTCTCTCTCTCACGCCCGTCTCTCTCTCTCACACCCGCCTCTCTCTCGCCCGTCCGTCTCTCTCTCTCTCTCGCCCGTCCGCCTCTGACTCTCTCTCTCTCGCTCGTCTGCCTCTCTCTCTCTCGCCCGTCCGCCTCCCTCTCTCTCGCCCGTCCGCCTCCCTCTCTCTCGCCCGTCCGCCTCTGACTCCCTCTCTCTCGCCTGTCTGCCTCTCTCTCTCTCGCCCATCCGCCTCTCCCTCTCGCCCTCCATCTCTCTCGCCGGTCCGCCTCTCTCTCTCTCTCGCCGGTCCGCCTCTCTCTCTCTCTCGCCCGTCCGCCTCTCTCTCTCTCTCGCCCGTCCGCCTCTCTCTCTCTCTCGCCCGTCCGCCTCTCTCTCGCCCGTCCGTCTCTCTCTCTCTCTCGCCCGTCTGCCTCTCTCTCTCGCCCGTCTGCCCCTCTCTCTCGCCCGTCCGCCTCACTCTCTCGTGCACGTCCGCCTCTCTCTCGCGCCCGTCCGCCTCTCTCTCGCGCCCGTCCGTCTCTCTCGCGCCCGTCCGCCTCTCTCTCTCTCTCGCCCGTCCGCCTCTCTCTCTCGCCCGTCTACCTCTGACTCTCTCTCTCTCGCTCGTCCGCCTCTCAATCTCTCGCTCGTCCGCCTCTCACTCTCTCGCCTGTCCGCCTCCCTCTCTGTCGCCCGTCCGTCTCTCGCTCTCTCTCGCCCGTCCGCCTCGCTCTCTCTCGCCCGTCCGTCTCTCGCTCTCTCTCTCTCTCTCTCGCCCGTCCGCCTCTCTCTCTCTCTCTCGCCCGTCCGCCTCTCTCTCTCTCTCTCTCGCCCGTCCGCCTCTCTCTCTCTCTCTCGCCCGTCCGCCTCTCTCTATCTCTCGCCCGTCCGCCTCTCTCTATCTCTCGCCCGTCCACCTCTCTCTCTCTCGCCCTCCGCCTCTCTCTCTCTCGCCCGTCCGCCTCTCTCTCTCTCTCGCCCGTCCGCCTCTCTCTATCTCTCGCCCGTCCGCCTCTCTCTATCTCTCGCCCGTCCGCCTCTCTCTCTCTCGCCCGTCCACCTCTCTCTCTCGCCCTCCGCCTCTCTCTCTCTCTCTCGCCCGTCCGCCTCTCTCTCTCTCTCGCCCGTCCGCCTCTCTCTCTCTCTCGCCCGTCCGCCTCTCTCTCTCTCTCGCCCGTCCGCCTCTCTCCCGCCTCTCTCTCTCTCTCTCACGCCCGTCCGCCTTTCTCTCTCTCTCGCCCGTCTCTCTCTCTCTCTCTCTCTCTCTCTCTCTCTCTCGCCCGTCCGCCTCTCTCTCTCTCGCCCTCCGTCTCTCTCTCACGCCCATCTCTCTCGCCGGTCCGCCTCTCTCTCTCTCTCGCCGGTCCGCCTCTCTCTCTCTCTCGCCGGTCCGCCTCTCTCTCTCGCCGGTCCGCCTCTCTCTCTCTCACGCCCGTCCGCCTCTCTCTCTCTCGCCCGTCCGCCTCTCTCTCTCGCCCGTCCGCCTCTCTCTCTCTCGCCCGTCCACCTCTTTGTCTCTCTCTCTCGCCCTCTGACTCTCTCTCACGCCCATCTCTCTCTCTCTCACGCCCATCCCTCTCGCCGGTCCGCCTCTCTCTCTCTCTCTCGCCCGTCCGCCTCTCTCTCTCTCATGCCGTCTCTCTCTCTCTCACGCCAGTCTCTCTCTCTCTCTCACGCCCATCTCTTTCTCTCTCACGCCCGTCACTCTCTCTCACGCCCATCTCTCTCTCTCACGCCCATCTCTCTCTCTCATGCCCGTCTCTCTCTCTTTCTCACGCCCGTCTCTCTCTCCCGCCCGTCTCTCTCACCCGTCTCTCTCTCATGCCCGTCTCTCTCTCGCCCGTCTCGCTCTTTCACGCCCATCCGCCTCTCTCTCGCTCTCGCCCATCCGCCTCTCTCTCGCCCGTCTGTTTCTCTCTCACGCCCATGTGTCTCTCTCTCTCTCTCTCTCACGCCCGTCCTCTCTCTCTCATCCTCTCACGCCCGTCTGTCTCTCTCTGCCTCGCCCACCGGTCCCTCTCGCCCCTGTCCGTCTCTCTCGCGCCTGTCCGTCTCTCTCGCGCCCGTCCGTCTCTCTCGCGCCCGTCCGTCTCTCTCGCGCTGTCCGTCTCTCTCTCTCTCTCTCACGCCCATCTCTCTCTCTCTCACGCCAGTCTCTCTCTCTCTCTCACGCCCGTCTCTCTCTCTCTCACGCCCGTCTCTCTCTCTCTCTCTCACGCCCGTCCCTCTCTCCCTCTCACGCACGGCTCTTTCACTCCCGTCTCTCTCTCTCTCGCCCGTCCGTCTCTCTCTCGCCCGTCCGTCTCTCTCTCTCACTCCCGTCTCTCTCTCGCCCGCCCGTCTCTCTCTCGCCCGCCCGTCTCTCTCTCGCCCGTCCCTCTCTCTCTCGCCCGTCCGTCTCTCTCTCGCCCGTCCGTCTCTCTCTTGCCCGTCCGTCTCTCCCTCTCTCTCGCCCGTCCACCTCACTCTCACGCCCATCTCTCTCGCCCGTCCGCCTCTCTCTCTCTCTCGCCCGTCCGCCTCTCTCTCTCTCGCCTGTCCGCCTCTCTCTCTCTCTCGCCCGTCCGTCTCTCTCTCTCTCACTCCCGTCTCTCTCTCGCCCGCCCGTCTCTCTCGCCCGTCCCTCTCTCTCTCGCCCGTCCGTCTCTCTCTCGCCCATCCGTCTCTCTCTCGCCCATCCGTCTCTCTCTCGCCCATCCGTCTCTCTCTCTCTCTCGCCCGTCCGCCTCTGACTCCCTCTCTGTCACCCGTCCGCCTCTCTCTCGCCCATCCACCTCACTCTCACGCCCATCTCTCTCGCCGGTCCGCCTCTCTCTCTCTCTCGCCGGTCCGCCTCTCTCTCTCTCTCGCCCGTCCGCCTCTCTCTCGCCCGTCCGTCTCTCTCTCTCTCTCGCTCGTCTGCCTCTCTCTCTCTCGCCCGTCCGCCTCCCTCTCTCTCGCCCGTCCGCCTCTGACTCCCTCTCTCTCGCCTGTCTGCCTCTCTCTCTCTCGCCCATCCGCCTCTCCCTCTCGCCCTCCATCTCTCTCGCCGGTCCGCCTCTCTCTCTCTCTCGCCGGTCCGCCTCTCTCTCTCTCTCGCCCGTCCGCCTCTCTCTCTCTCTCGCCCGTCCGCCTCTCTCTCTCTCTCGCCCGTCCGCCTCTCTCTCGCCCGTCCGTCTCTCTCTCTCTCTCGCCCGTCTGCCTCTCTCTCTCGCCCGTCTGCCCCTCTCTCTCGCCCGTCCGCCTCACTCTCTCGTGCACGTCCGCCTCTCTCTCGCGCCCGTCCGCCTCTCTCTCGCGCCCGTCCGTCTCTCTCGCGCCCGTCCGCCTCTCTCTCTCTCTCGCCCGTCCGCCTCTCTCTCTCGCCCGTCTACCTCTGACTCTCTCTCTCTCGCTCGTCCGCCTCTCAATCTCTCGCTCGTCCGCCTCTCACTCTCTCGCCTGTCCGCCTCCCTCTCTGTCGCCCGTCCGTCTCTCGCTCTCTCTCGCCCGTCCGCCTCGCTCTCTCTCGCCCGTCCGTCTCTCGCTCTCTCTCTCTCTCTCTCGCCCGTCCGCCTCTCTCTCTCTCTCTCGCCCGTCCGCCTCTCTCTCTCTCTCTCTCGCCCGTCCGCCTCTCTCTCTCTCTCTCGCCCGTCCGCCTCTCTCTATCTCTCGCCCGTCCGCCTCTCTCTATCTCTTGCCCGTCCACCTCTCTCTCTCTCGCCCTCCGCCTCTCTCTCTCTCGCCCGTCCGCCTCTCTCTCTCTCTCGCCCGTCCGCCTCTCTCTATCTCTCGCCCGTCCGCCTCTCTCTCTCTCGCCCGTCCACCTCTCTCTCTCGCCCTCCGCCTCTCTCTCTCTCTCTCGCCCGTCCGCCTCTCTCTCTCTCTCGCCCGTCCGCCTCTCTCTCTCTCTCGCCCGTCCGCCTCTCTCTCTCTCTCGCCCGTCCGCCTCTCTCCCGCCTCTCTCTCTCTCTCTCACGCCCGTCCGCCTTTCTCTCTCTCTCGCCCGTCTCTCTCTCTCTCTCTCTCTCTCTCTCTCGCCCGTCCGCCTCTCTCTCTCTCGCCCTCCGTCTCTCTCTCACGCCCATCTCTCTCGCCGGTCCGCCTCTCTCTCTCTCTCGCCGGTCCGCCTCTCTCTCTCTCTCGCCGGTCCGCCTCTCTCTCTCGCCGGTCCGCCTCTCTCTCTCTCACGCCCGTCCGCCTCTCTCTCTCTCGCCCGTCCGCCTCTCTCTCTCTCGCCCGTCCACCTCTTTGTCTCTCTCTCTCGCCTGTCACTCTCTCTCTCTCTCTCGCCCTCTGACTCTCTCTCACGCCCATCTCTCTCTCTCTCACGCCCATCCCTCTCGCCGGTCCGCCTCTCTCTCTCTCTCTCGCCCGTCCGCCTCTCTCTCTCTCATGCCGTCTCTCTCTCTCTCACGCCAGTCTCTCTCTCTCTCTCACGCCCATCTCTTTCTCTCTCACGCCCGTCACTCTCTCTCACGCCCATCTCTCTCTCTCACGCCCATCTCTCTCTCTCATGCCCGTCTCTCTCTCTTTCTCACGCCCGTCTCTCTCTCCCGCCCGTCTCTCTCACCCGTCTCTCTCTCATGCCCGTCTCTCTCTCGCCCGTCTCGCTCTTTCACGCCCATCCGCCTCTCTCTCGCTCTCGCCCATCCGCCTCTCTCTCGCCCGTCTGTTTCTCTCTCACGCCCATGTGTCTCTCTCTCTCTCTCTCTCACGCCCGTCCTCTCTCTCTCATCCTCTCACGCCCGTCTGTCTCTCTCTGCCTCGCCCACCGGTCCCTCTCGCCCCTGTCCGTCTCTCTCGCGCCCGTCCGTCTCTCTCGCGCCCGTCCGTCTCTCTCGCGCCCGTCCGTCTCTCTCGCGCCCGTCCGTCTCTCTCGCGCCCGTCCGTCTCTCTCGCGCTGTCCGTCTCTCTCTCTCTCTCTCACGCCCATCTCTATCTCTCTCACGCCAGTCTCTCTCTCTCTCTCACGCCCGTCTCTCTCTCTCTCACGCCCGTCTCTCTCTCTCTCTCTCACGCCCGTCTCTCTCTCTCTCTCTCACGCCCGTCTCTCTCTCTCTCTCTCACGCCCGTCTCTCTCTCTCTCACACCCGTCTCTCTCTCTCTCTCTCACGCCCGTCCCTCTCTCCCTCTCACACACGGCTCTTTCACTCCCGTCTCTCTCTCTCTCGCCCGTCCGTCTCTCTCTCGCCCATCCGTCTCTCTCTCGCCCGTCCGTCTCTCTCTCTCTCACTCCCGTCTCTCTCTCGCCCGCCCGTCTCTCTCTCGCCCGCCCGTCTCTCTCTCGCCCGTCCCTCTCTCTCTCGCCCGTCCGTCTCTCTCTCGCCCGTCCGTCTCTCTCTTGCCCGTCCGTCTCTCCCTCTCTCTCGCCCGCCCGCCTCTCTCTCGCCCGTCCACCTCACTCTCACGCCCATCTCTCTCGCCCGTCCGCCTCTCTCTCTCTCTCGCCCGTCCGCCTCTCTCTCTCTCGCCTGTCCGCCTCTCTCTCTCTCTCGCCCGTCCGTCTCTCTCTCTCTCACTCCCGTCTCTCTCTCGCCCGCCCGTCTCTCTCGCCCGTCCCTCTCTCTCTCGCCCGTCCGTCTCTCTCTCGCCCATCCGTCTCTCTCTCGCCCATCCGTCTCTCTCTCTCTCTCGCCCGTCCGTCTCTCTGTCACCCGTCCGCCTCTCTCTCGCCCATCCACCTCACTCTCACGCCCATCTCTCTCGCCCGTCCGCCTCTCACTCTCTCTCGCCCGTCCGCCTCTCTCTCTCTCTCGCCCGTCTGCCTCTCTCTCTCTCTCGCCCGTCCGCCTCTCTCTCTCTCTCGCCCGTCCGCCTCTCTCTCTCTCGCCCGTCCGCCTCTCTCTCTCTCTCGCCCGTCCGCCACTCTCTCTCGCTCTCGCCCGTCCGCCTCTCTCTCGCCCGTCCGCCTCTCTCTCTCGCGCCCGTCCGCCTCTCTCTCTCTCGCGCCCGTCCGCCTCTCTCTCTCTCTCGCCCGTCCGCCTCTCTCTCTCTCTCGCCCGTCCGCCTCTCTCTCTCGCCCGTCCGTCTCTCTCTCTCGCCCGTCCGTCTCTCTCTCTCGCCCGTCCGTCTCTCTCTCTCGCCCGTCCGTCTCTCTCTCTCGCCCGTCCGTCTCTCTCTCGGCCCTCTCTCTCTCTCGCCCGTCTCGCTCTCGCTCGTCTCGCTCTCGCCCGTCTCTCTCTCTCTCACGCCCATGTCTCTCTCTCTCTCACTCCCGTCTCTCTCTCTCTCTCTATCACGCCCGTCTGCCTCTCCCTCTCTCACTCTCACACCTGTCTCTCTCTCTCTGGTCCGTCCATCTCTCTCGCGCCCGTCCGTCTCTCTCGCGCCCGTCCGTCTCTCTCGCGCCCGTCCGCCTCTCTCTCTCTCTCTCGCCCGTCCGCCACTCTCTCTCACGCCCGTCCGCCTCTCTCTCTCTCTCGCCCGTCCGCCTCTTTCTCTCCCTCTCTCGCCCGTCTCTCTCTCTCTCTCTCTCGCCCGTCCGCCACTCTCTCTCTCTCACGCCCGTCCGCCTCTCTCTCTCTCTCGCCCGTCCGCCTCTTTCTCACCCTCTCTCGCCCGTCTCTCTCTCTCTCTCTCTCGCCCGTCCGCCTCTCTCTCTCGCCCTCCGTCTCTCTCTCACTCCCATCTCTCTCGCCCTCCGTCTCTCTCTCTCTCACGCCCATCCCTCTCGCCGGTCCGCCTCTCTCTCTCTCGCCCGTCCGCCTCTCTCTCTCGCCCGTCCGCATCTCTCTCTCTCGCCCTCCGTCTCTCTCTCTCTCTCACGCCCATCTCTCTCGCCGGTCCGCCTCTCTCTCTCTCTCGCCCGTCCGTCTCTCTCTCGCCCGTCCGCCTCTCTCTCTCGCCCGTCCGCCTCTCTCTCTCTCGCCCTCCGTCTCTCTCTCTCTCTCACGCCCATCTCTCTCGCCGGTCCACCTCTCTCTCTCTCTCGCCCGTCCGTCTCTCTCTCGCCCGTCCGTCTCTCTCTCGCCCGTCCGTTTCTCTCTCTCTCACTCCCGTCTCTCTCTCGCCCGTCCGTCTCTCTCTCGCCCGTCCGTCTCTCTCTTGCCCGTCCGTCTCTCTCTCTCTCTCGCCCGTCCACCTCTGACTCCCTCTCTCTCGCCCGTCCGCCTCTCTCTCGCCCGTCCACCTCACTCTCACGCCCATCTCTCTCGCCCGTCCGCCTCTCTCTCTCTCTCGCCCGTCCGCCTCTCTCTCTCCCTCGCCCGTCCGCCTCTCTCTCTCCCTCGCCCGTCCGCCTTTCTCTCTCGCCCGTCCGCCACTCTCTCTCTCGCCCGTCCGCCTCTCTCTCTCTCTCGCCCGTCCGCCCCCTCTCTCGCTCTCGCCCGTCCGCCTCTCTCTCTCTCGCCCGTCCGCCTCTCTCTCTCTCGCCCGTCCGCCTCTCTCTCTCTCGCCCGTCCGCCTCTTTCTCTCTCTCGCCGGTCCGCCTCTCTCTCTCTCTCACCCGTCTGTCTCTCTCTCGCCCGTCCGTCTCTCTCTCGCCCGTCCGTTTCTCTCTCTCTCACTCCCGTCTCTCTCTCGCCCGTCCGTCTCTCTCTCGCCCGTCCGTCTCTCTCTTGCCCGTCCGTCTCTCTCTCTCTCTCGCCCGTCCGCCTCTGACTCCCTCTCTCTCGCCCGTCCGCCTCTCTCTCGCCCGTCCACCTCACTCTCACGCCCATACCTCTCTCGCCCCGTCCGCCTCTCTCTCTCTCTCGCCCGTCCGCCTCTCTCTCTCCCTCGCCCTCCGTCCTCCTCTCTCTCTCTCTCGCCCGTCCGCCTTTCTCGCCCGTCCGCCACTCTCTCTCTCGCCCGTCCGCCTCTCTCTCTCTCTCGCCCGTCCGCCCCCTCTCTCGCTCTCGCCCGTCCGCCTCTCTCTCTCTCGCCCGTCCGCCTCTCTCTCTCTCGCCCGTCCGCCTCTCTCTCTCTCGCCCGTCCGCCTCTTTCTCTCTCTCGCCCGTCCGCCTCTTTCTCTCTCTCTCTCGCCTGTCTCTCTCTCTCCGCCCTCTGACTCTCTCTCACGCCCATTCTCTCTCGCCCTCCGTCTCTCTCTCTCTCACGCCCATCCCTCTCGCCGGTCCGCCTCTCTCTCTCTCTCTCTCGCCCGTCCGCCTCTCTCTCTCACGCCGTCTCTCTCTCTCTCACGCCAGTCTCTCTCTCTCTCACTCCCGTCTCTCTCTCTCTCTCTATCACGCCCGTCTGCCTCTCCCTCTCTCACTCTCACACCTGTCTCTCTCTCTCTGGTCCGTCCGTCTCTCTCGCGTCCGTCCGTCTCTCTCGCGCCCGTCCGTCTCTCTCACGCCCGTCCGTCTCTCTCGCGCCCGTCCGCCTCTCTCTCTCGCCCGTTCCCGCCACTCTCTCTCTCTCACGCCCGTCCGCCTCTCTCTCTCTCTCTCTCGCCCGTCCCGCCTCTTTCTCTCCCTCTCCTCGCCCGTCTCTCTCTCTCTCGCCCTCCGTCTCTCTCTCACGCCCATCTCTCTCGCCCCTCCGTCTCTCTCTCTCTCACGCCCATCCCTCTCGCCGGTCCGCCTCTCTCTCCCTCGCCCGTCCGCCTCTCTCTCCTCGCCCGTCCCGCCTCTCTCTCTCTCGCCCTCCGTCTCTCTCTCTCTCTCACGCCCATCTCTCTCGCCGGTCCGCCTCTCTCTCTCTCTCACCAGTCCGCCTCTCTCTCTCACGCCCGTCCGCCCTCTCTCTCTCTCGCCCGTCCGCCTCTCTCCCTCTCGCCCGTCCGCCTCTCTCTCTCGCCCGTCCCGCCTCTTTCTCTCTCTCTCTCGCCCGTCTCTCTCTCTCTCTCTCTCTCTCTCACGCCCATCCCTCTCGCCGGTCCGCCTCTCTCTCTCTCTCGCCCGTCCGCCTCTCTCTCTCTCACGCCGTCTCTCTCTCTCTCTCTCTCACGCCCATCTCTCTCTCTCTCTCTCTCACGCCCGTCTCTCTCTCTCACGCCCGTCACTCTCTCTCACGCCCGTCTCTCTCTCTCACGCCCGTCTCTCTCTCTTTCTCACGCCCGTCTCTCTCTCCCGCCCGTCTCTCTCTCTCACTCTCTCTCACCCGTCTCTCTCTCATGCCCGTCTCTCTCTCGCCCGTCTCGCTCTTTCACGCCCATCCGTCTCTCTCTCGCTCTCGCCCGTCCGCCTCTCTCTCGCCCGTCTGTTTCTCTCTCACGCCCATGAGTCTCTCTCTCTCTCTCTCTCTCTCGCCCGTCCTCTCTCTCTCATCCTCTCACGCCCGTCTGTCTCTCTCTCTTTCCGCCCACCGGTCCCTCTCGCCCCCCGTCCGTCTCTCTCGCGCCCGTCCCGTCCTCTCTCGTGCCCGTCCGTCTCTCTCTCCTCGCCCGTCCGTCTCTTTCTCTCGCCCGTCCGTCTCTCTCTCTCGCCCGTCCGTCTCTCCCCTCTCCTCTCTCTCACTCTCGTCTCTCTGTCTCTCTCTCTCACGCCCGTCTCTCTGTCTCTCTCTCTCACGCCCGTCTCTCTCTCTCACACCCGTCTCTCTCGCCCGTCCCGTCTCTCTCTCTCTCTCTCGCCCGTCAGCCTCTGACTCTCCCTCTCACGCCCGTCTCTCTCTCTCTCACGCCCGTCTCTCTCTCTCACGCCCGTCTCTCTCTCTCTCTCACGCCCGTCTCTCTCTCTCTCTCACGCCCGTCTCTCTCTCTCTCACGCCCGTCCTCTCTCTCTCTCTCTCTCACGCCCGTCTCTCTCTCTCACGCCCGTCTCTCTCTCACGCCCATCTCTCTCTCTCTCTCTCACGCCCGTCTCTCTCTCTCTCACGCCCGTCTCGTCTCCCTCTCACGCACGGCTCTTTCACTCCCGTCTCTCTCTCTCTCGCCCGTCCGTCACTCTCTCGCCCGTCCGTCTCTCTCTCGCCCGTCCGTTTCTCTCTCTCTCACTCCCGTCTCTCTCCTCGCCTGCCCGTCTCTCTCTCGCCCGTCCCATCTCTCCTCCTCGCCCGTCCCTCTCTCTCTCGCCCGTCCGTCTCTCTCTCTCTCTCGCCCGTCCGCCTCTGACTCCCTCTCTCTCGCCCGTCCGCCTCTCTCACGCCCATCTCTCTCACCCGTCCGCCTCTCTCTCTCTCTCGCCCGTCCGCCTCTCTCTCTCTCTCCCTCGCCCGTCCGCCTCTCTCTCTCTCTCGCCCGTCCGCCTCTCTCTCTCGCCCGTCCGCCTCTCTCTCTCTCACCCGTCCGCCCCCTCTCTCGCTCTCGCCCGTCCGCCTCTCTCTCTCTCGCCCCGTCCGCCTCTCTCTCTCTCGCCCGTCCGCCTCTCTCTCTCTCGCCCGTCCGCCTCTCTCTCTCTCTCACCCGTCCGCCCCCTCTCTCGCTCTCGCCCGTCCGCCTCTCTCTCTCTCGCCCGTCCGCCTCTTTCTCTCTCTCGCCCGTCCGCCTCTTTCTCTCTCTCTCTCGCCCGTCTCTCTCTCTCTCTCGCCCTCTGACTCTCTCTCACGCCCATCTCTCTCGCCCTCCGTCTCTCTCTCTCTCATGCCCATCCCTCTCGCCGGTCCGCCTCTCTCTCTCACTCACGCCGTCTCTCTCTCTCTCACGCCAGTCTCTCTCTCTCTCTCTCTCACGCCCATCTCTTTCTCTCTCACGCCCGTCTCTCTCTCTCACGCCCGTCACTCTCTCTCACGCCCATCTCTCTCTCTCACGCCCATCTCTCTCTCTCACGCCCATCTCTCTCTCTCACGCCCATCTCTCTCTCTCATGCCCGTCTCTCTCTCTTTCTCACGCCCGTCTCTCTCTCCCGCCCGTCTCTCTCTCTCACTCTCTCTCACCCGTCTCTCTCTCATGCCCGTCTCTCTCTCGCCCGTCTCGCTCTTTCACGCCAGTCCGTCTCTCTCTCGCTCTCGCCCGTCCGCCTCTCTCTCGCCCGTCTGTTTCTCTCTCATGCCCATGTGTCTCTCTCTCTCTCACGCCCGTCCTCTCTCTCTCATCCTCTCACGCCCGTCTGTCTCTCTCTCTCTCGCCCACCGGTCCCTCTCGCCCCCGTCCGTCTCTCTCGCGCCCGTCCGTCTCTCTCGCGCCCGTCTCTCTCTCTCTCTCTCACGCCCGTCTCTCTCTCTCTCACGCCCGTCTCTCTCTCTCTCTCACACCCATCTCTCTCTCTCTCACGCCCGTCTCTCTCTCTCTCTCTCACGCCCGTCTCTCTCTCTCTCTCTCTCACGCCCGTCTCTCTCTCTCTCTCTCTCACGCCCGTCTCTCTCTCTCTCTCACGCCCGTCCCTCTCTCCCTCTCACGCACGGCTCTTTCACTCCCGTCTCTCTCTCTCTCGCCCGTCCGTCTCTCTCTCGCCCGTCCGTCTCTCTCTCCCTCACTCCCGTCTCTCTCTCGCCTGCCCTTCTCTCTCTCGCCCGTCCGTCTCTCTCTCTCTCTCGCCCGTCCCGCCTCTGACTCCCTCTCTCTCCATCATCGGCCTCTCTCTCGCCCATCCACCTCACTCTCACGCCCATCTCTCTCGCCCGTCCGCCTCTCTCTCTCTCTCGCCCGTCCGCCTCTATCTCTCTCGCCCGTCCACCTCTCTCTCTCTCTCTCGCCCGTCCGCCTCTCTCTCTCTCGCCCGTCCGCCTCTCTCTCTCTCGCCCGTCCGCCTCTCTCTCTCTCTCGCCCGTCCGCCCCCCTCTCTCGCTCTCGCGCCCGTCCGCCTCTCTCTCTCACCCGTCCGCCTCTCTATCTCTCGCGCCCGTCCGCCTCTCTCTCTCTCTCGCCCGTCCGCCTCCTCTCTCTCTCTCGCCCGTCCGCCTCTCTCTCTCTCTCGCCCGTCCGCCTCTCTCTCTCTTGCCCGTCCGCCTCTCTCTCTCTTGCCCGTCCACCTCTCTCTCTCTCTCTCTCCCGTCCGCCTCTCTCTCTCGCCCGTCCGCCTCTCTCTCTCGCCCGTCCGCCTCTCTCTCTCTCGCCTGTCCGCCTCTCTCTCTCTCTCTCTCTCGCCCGTCCGCCCCTCTCTCTCGCTCTCGCCCGTCCGCCTCTCTCTCTCGCCCGTCCGCCTCTCTCTCTCTCGCACCCGTCCGCCTCTCTCTCTCTCTCGCCCTCCGTCTCTCTCTCTCATGCCCATCTCTCTCGCCGGTCCGCCTCTCTCTCTCTCTCGCCCGTCCGCCTCTCTCTCTCTCTCGCCGGTCCGCCTCTCTCTCTCTCACGCCCGTCCGCCTCTCTCACTCGCCCGTCCCGCCTCTCTCTCTCGCCCGTCCGCCTCTCTCTCGCCCGTCCGCCTCTCTCTCTCTCTCGCCCGTCCGCCTCTCTCTCTCTCTCGCCCGTCCGCCTCTCTCTCCTCTCTCGCCTGTCCGCCTCTCTCTCTCCCGCCTCTCTCTCTCTCTCTCGCCCGTCCGCCTCTCTCTCTCTCTCGCCCGTCCGCCTCTCTCTCTCTCACGCCCATCCCTCTCGCCGGTCCACCTCTCTCTCTCTAACGCCGTCTCTCTCTCTCTCACGCCAGTCTCTCTCTCTCTCTCTCACGCCCATCTCTCATTCTCTCTCACGCCCGTCTCTCTCTCTCACGCCCGTCACTCTCTTTCACGCCCGTCACTCTCTCTCACGCCCGTCACTCTCTCTCACGCCCATCTCTCTCTCTCACGCCCGTCTCTCTCTCTCTCACGCCCGTCTCTCTCTCTCTCTCACGCCCGTCCCTCTCTCCCTCTCACGCACGGCTCTTTCACTCCCGTCTCTCTCTCTCTCGCCCGTCCGTCTCTCTCTCGCCCGTCCGTCTCTCTCTCGCCCGTCCGTTTCTCTCTCTCTCACTCCCGTCTCTCTCTCGCCTGCCCGTCTCTCTCTCGCCCGTCCCTCTCTCTCTCGCCCGTCCGTCTCTCTCTCTCGCCGCCCGTCTCGCCCGTCCGTCTCTCTCTCGCCCGTCCGTCTCTCTCTCGCCCGTCCCGTCTCTCTCTCTCTCTCGCCCGTCCGCCTCTGACTCCCTCTCTCTCGCCCGTCCCGCCTCTCTCTCGCCCGTCCACCTCACTCTCACGCCCATCTCTCTCGCCCGTCCGCCTCTCTCTCTCTCTCGCCCGTCCGCCTCTCTCTCTCCCTCGCCCGTCCGCCTCTCTCTCTCTCGCCCGTCCGCCTCTCTCTCTCTCGCCCCGTCCGCCTCTTTCTCTCTCTCGCCCGTCCGCCTCTTTCTCTCTCTCTCTCGCCCGTCTCTCTCTCTCTCGCCCTCTGACTCTCTCTCACGCCCATCTCTCTCGCCCTCCGTCTCTCTCTCTCTCACGCCCATCCCTCTCGCCGGTCCGCCTCTCTCTCTCTCTCTCGCCCGTCCGCCTCTCTCTCTCACGCCGTCTCTCTCTCTCTCACGCCAGTCTCTCTCTCTCTCTCTCTCACGCCCATCTCTTTCTCTCTCACGCCCGTCTCTCTCTCTCACGCCCGTCACTCTCTCTCACGCCCATCTCTCTCTCTCACGCCCATCTCTCTCTCTCATGCCCGTCTCTCTCTCTTTCTCACGCCCGTCTCTCTCTCCCGCCCGTCTCTCTCTCTCACTCTCTCTCACCCGTCTCTCTCTCATGCCCGTCTCTCTCTCGCCCGTCTCGCTCTTTCAAGCCCGTCCGTCTCTCTCTCGCTCTCGCCCGTCCGCCTCTCTCTCGCCCGTCTGTTTCTCTCTCACGCCCATGTGTCTCTCTCTCTCTCACGCCCGTCCTCTCTCTCTCATCCTCTCACGCCCGTCTATCTCTCTCTCTCTCGCCCACCGGTCCCTCTCGTCCCCGTCCGTCTCTCTCGCGCCCGTCCGTCTCTCTCGCGCCCGTCCGTCTCTCTCACGCCCGTCTCTCTCTCTCACGCCCGTCTCTCTCTCTCTCTCACACCCATCTCTCTCTCTCACGCCTGTCTCTCACTCTCTCTCTCACGCCCGTCTCTCTCTCTCCCTCTCTCACGCCCGTCTCTCTCTCTCACGCCCGTCTCTCTCTCTCTCTCACGCCCGTCCCTCTCTCCCTCTCACGCACGGCTCTTTCACTCCCGTCTCTCTCTCTCTCGCCCGTCCGTCTCTCTCTCGCCCGTCCGTCTCTCTCTCCCTCACTCCCGTCTCTCTCTCGCCTGCCCTTCTCTCTCTCGCCCGTCCGTCTCTCCCTCGCCCGTCCGTCTCTCTCTCTCTCTCGCCCGTCCGCCTCTGACTCCCTCTCTCTCCATCGTCGGCCTCTCTCTCGCCCATCCACCTCACTCTCACGCCCATCTCTCTCGCCCGTCCGCCTCTCTCTCTCTCTCTCGCCCGTCCGCATCTCTCTCTCTCGCCCGTCCGCCTCTCTCTCTCTCGCCCGTCCGCCTCTCTCTCTCTCTCGCCCGTCCGCCCCCTCTCTCGCTCTCGCCCGTCCGCCTCTCTCTCTCGCCCGTCCGCCTCTCTATCTCTCGCGCCCGTCCGCCTCTCTCTCTCTCTCGCCCGTCCGCCTCTCTCTCTCTCGCCCGTCCGCCTCCTCTCTCTCTCTCGCCCGTCCGCCTCTCTCTCTCGCCCGTCCGCCTCTCTCTCTCTCTCTCACCCGTCCGCCTCTCTCTCTCTTGCCCGTCCGCCCCTCTCTCTCTCCCGTCCGCCTCTCTCTCTCGCCCGTCCGCCTCTCTCTCTCGCCTGTCCGCCTCTCTGTCTCTCGCACCCGTCCGCCTCTCTCTCTCTCGCCCTCCGTCTCTCTCTCTCACGCCCATCTCTCTCGCCGGTCCGCCTCTCTCTCTCGCCCGTCCGCCTCTCTCTCTCTCTCGCCGGTCCGCCTCTCTCTCTCTCTCGCCCGTCCGCCTCTCTCTCTCCCTCGCCCGTCCGCCTCTCTCTCTCTCTCGCCCGTCCGCCTCTCTCTCTCTCTCGCCTGTCAGCCTCTCTCTCTCCCGCCTCACTCTCTCTCTCTCGCCCGTCCGCCTCTCTCTCTCTCTCGCCCGTCCGCCTCTCTCTCTCTCACGCCCATCCCTCTCGCCGGTCCACCTCTCTCTCTCTCTCGCCGTCTCTCTCTCTCTCACGCCAGTCTCTCTCTCTCTCTCTCACGCCCATCTCTCATTCTCTCTCACGCCCGTCTCTCTCTCTCACGCCCGTCACTCTCTCTCACGCCCGTCACTCTCTCTCACGCCCGTCACTCTCTCTCACGCCCATCTCTCTCTCTCACGTCCATCTCTCTCGCTCACGCCCATCTCTCTCTCTCATGCCCGTCTCTCTCTCTTTCTCACGCCCGTCTCTCTCTCTCACTCTCTCTCACCCGTCTCTCTCTCATGCCCGTCTCGCTCTTTCACGCCCGTCCGTCTCTCTCTCGCTCTCGCCCGTCCGCCTCTCTCTCGCCCGTCTGTTTCTCTCTCACGCCCATGTGTCTCTCTCTCTCTCTCTCTCACGCCTGTCCTCTCTCTCTCATCCTCTCACGCCCGTCTGTCTCTCTCTCTCTCGCCCACCGGTCCCTCTCGCCCCTGTCCGTCTCTCTCACCCCTGTCCGTCTCTCTCGCGCCCGTCCATCTCTCTCGCGCCCGTCCGTCTCTCTCGCGCCCGTCCGTCTCTCTCGCGCCCGTCTCTCTCTCTCTCTCTCACGCCCGTCTCTCTCTCTCACGCCCGTCTCTCTCTCTCACGCCCGTCTCTCTCTCTCTCTCTCTCACGCCCGTCTCTCTCTCTCTCTCTCACGCCCGTCTCTCTCTCTCTCTCTCACGCCCGTCTCTCTCTTTCTCTCTCTCTCACGCCCGTCTCTCTCTCTCTCTCTCTCTCTCTCACGCCCGTCTCTCTCTCTCTCTCACGCCCATCCCTCTCTCCCTCTCACGCACGGCTCTTTCACTCCCGTCTCTCTCTCTCTCGCCCGTCCGTCTCTCTCTCGCCCGTCCGTCTCTCTCTCTCTCACTCCCGTCTCTCTCTCACGCCCGTCTCTCTCTCTCACGCCCGTCACTCTCTCTCACGCCCGTCACTCTCTCTCACGCCCGTCACTCTCTCTCACGCCCGTCACTCTCTCTCACGCCCGTCACTCTCTCTCACGCCCATCTCTCTCTCTCACGTCCATCTCTCTCGCTCACGCCCATCTCTCTCTCTCATGCCCGTCTCTCTCTCTTTCTCACGCCCGTCTCTCTCTCTCACTCTCTCTCACCCGTCTCTCTCTCATGCCCGTCTCGCTCTTTCACGCCCGTCCGTCTCTCTCTCGCTCTCGCCCGTCCGCCTCTCTCTCGCCCGTCTGTTTCTCTCTCACGCCCATGTGTCTCTCTCTCTCTCTCTCTCTCACGCCTGTCCTCTCTCTCTCATCCTCTCACGCCCGTCTGTCTCTCTCTCTCTCGCCCACCGGTCCCTCTCGCCCCTGTCCGTCTCTCTCGCGACCGTCCGTCTCTCTCGCGCCCGTCCGTCTCTCTCGCGCCCGTCCGTCTCTCTCGCGCCCGTCCGTCTCTCTCTCTCTCTCACGCCCGTCTCTCTCTCTCACGCCCGTCTCTCTCTCTCTCTCTCTCACGCCCGTCTCTCTCTCTCTCTCTCACGCCCGTCTCTCTCTCTCTCTCTCACGCCCGTCTCTCTCTTTCTCTCTCTCTCACGCCCGTCTCTCTCTCTCTCTCTCTCTCACGCCCATCTCTCTCTCTCTCACGCCCGTCCCTCTCTCCCTCTCACGCACGGCTCTTTCACTCCCGTCTCTCTCTCTCTCGCCCGTCCGTCTCTCTCTCGCCCGTCCGTCTCTCTCTCTCTCACTCCCGTCTCTCTCTCACCTGCCCGTCTCTCTCTCGCCCGTCCCTCTCTCTCTCGCCCGTCCGTCTCTCTCTCGCCCGTCCGTCTCTCTCTCGCCCGTCCGTCTCTCTCTCGCCCGTCCGTCTCTCTCTCTCTCTCGCCCGTCCGCCTCTGACTCCCTCTCTCTCGCCCGTCCGCCTCTCTCTCGCCCGTCCACCTCACTCTCACGCCCATCTCTCTCGCCCGTCCGCCTCTCTCTCTCTCTCGCCCGTCCGCCTCTCTCTCACGCCCGTCCGCCTCTCTCTCTCTCTCGCCCGTCCGCCTCACTCTCTCGCCCGTCCGCCTCTCTCTCTCTCGCCCGTCCGCCTCTCTCTCTCTCGCCCGTCCGCCCCTCTCTCTCTCTCGCCCGTCCGCCTCTCTCTCTCTCTCGCCCGTCCGCCTCTCTCTCTCTCTCGCCCGTCCACCTCTCTCTCTCTCGCCCGTCCGCCTCTCTCTCTCTCTCTCTCGCCCGTCCGCCTCTCTCTCTCTCTCGCCTGTCCGCCTCTCTCTCTCTCTCGCCCGTCCGCCCCTCTCTCTCGCTCTCGCCCGTCCGCCTCTCTCTCTTGCCCGTCCGCCTCTCTCGCTCGCCCGTCCGCCTCTCTCTCTCTCGCACCCGTCCGCCTCTCTCTCTCTCGCCCTCCGTCTCTCTCTCTCACACCCATCTCTCTCGCCGGTCCGCCTCTCTCTCTCTCTCGCCCGTCCGCCTCTCTCTCTCTCGCCCGTCCGCCTCTCTCTCTCTCACGCCCGTCCGCCTCTCTCTCTCTCGCCCGTCCGCCTCTCTCTCTCGCCCGTCCGCCTCTCTCTCTCTCGCCCGTCCGCCTCTTTCTCTCTCTCTCTCGCCCGTCTCTCTCTCTCTCGCCCTCTGACTCTCTCTCACGCCCATCTCTCTCGCCCTCCGTCTCTCTCTCTCTCACGCCCATCCCTCTCGCCGGTCCGCCTCTCTCTCTCTCTCGCCCGTCCGCCTCTCTCTCTCTCACGCCGTCTCTCTCTCTCTCACACCAGTCTCTCTCTCTCTCTATGTCACGCCCATCTCTCTTTCTCTCTCACGCCCGTCTCTCTCTCTCACGCCCGTCACTCTCTCTCACGCCCATCTCTCTCTCTCATGCCCGTCTCTCTCTCTCTCTCTCACGCCCGTCTCTCTCTCCCGCCCGTCTCTCTCTCTCACTCTCTCTCACCCGTCTCTCTCTCATGCCCGCCTCTCTCTCGCCCGTCTCGCTCTTTCACGCCCGTCCGTCTCTCTCTCGCTCTCGCCCGTCCGCCTCTCTCTCGCCCGTCTGTTTCTCTCTCACACCCATGTGTCTCTCTCTCTCTCTCTCACGCCCGTCCTCTCTCTCTCATCCTCTCACGCCCGTCTGTCTCTCTCTCTCTCGCCCACCGGTCCCTCTCGCCCCCGTCCGTCTCTCTCGCGCCCGTCCGCCTCTCTCTCTCGCCCGTCCGCCTCTCTCTCTCTCGCCCGTCCGCCTCTTTCTCTCTCTCTCTCGCCCGTCCGCCTCTTTCTCTCTCTCTCTCGCCCGTCTCTCTCTCTCTCTCGCCCTCTGACTCTCTCTCACGCCCATCTCTCTCGCCCTCCGTCTCTCTCTCTCTCACGCCCATCCCTCTCGCCGGTCCGCCTCTCTCTCTCTCTCGCCCGTCCGCCTCTCTCTCTCTCACGCCGTCTCTCTCTCTCTCACGCCAGTCTCTCTCTCTATCTCACGCCCATCTCTCTTTCTCTCTCACGCCCGTCTCTCTCTCTCACGCCCGTCACTCTCTCTCACGCCCATCTCTCTCTCTCATGCCCGTCTCTCTCTCTCTCTCACGCCCGTCTCTCTCTCCCGCCCGTCTCTCTCTCTCACTCTCTCTCACCCGTCTCTCTCTCATGCCCGTCTCTCTCTCGCCCGTCTCGCTCTTTCACGCCCGTCCGCCTCTCTCTCTCTCATGCCCATCCCTCTCGCCGGTCCACCTCTCTCTCTCTCTCGCCGTCTCTCTCTCTCTCACGCCAGTCTCTCTCTCTCTCTCCCTCACGCCCATCTCTCATTCTCTCTCACGCCCGTCTCTCTCTCTCACGCCCGTCACTCTCTCTCACGCCCGTCACTCTCTCTCACGCCCGTCACTCTCTCTCACGCCCGTCACTCTCTCTCACGCCCGTCACTCTCTCTCACGCCCGTCACTCTCTCTCACGCCCATCTCTCTCTCTCACGCCCATCTCTCTCTCTCATGCCCGTCTCTCTCTCTTTCTCACGCCCGTCTCTCTCTCTCACCCGTCTCTCTCTCATGCCCGTCTCGCTCTTTCACGCCCGTCCGTCTCTCTCTCGCTCTCGCCCGTCCGCCTCTCTCTCGCCCGTCTGTTTCTCTCTCACGCCCATGTGTCTCTCTCTCTCTCTCTCTCACGCCTGTCCTCTCTCTCTCATCCTCTCACGCCCGTCTGTCTCTCTCTCTCTCGCCCACCGGTCCCTCTCGCCCCTGTCCGTCTCTCTCGCGCCCGTCCGTCTCTCTCGCGCCCGTCCGTCTCTCTCGCGCCCGTCCGTCTCTCTCGCGCCCGTCCGTCTCTCTCTCTCACGCCCGTCTCTCTCTCTCACGCCCGTCTCTCTCTCTCTCTCTCTCACGCCCGTCTCTCTCTCTCTCTCTCACGCCCGTC